>CABFWO010002110.1:0-25251 GCA_902155825.1 Timema genevievae | reverse complement strand
ACGACGCTTTTGCACATGGTCATCTCAGAATTAGTATACAGTCCTAACAATAGAGCTGTCGATGTGGGGTCGCAGTTGAATCGGATCTATCTGCACGTGTTGGAGGGGGAGAAGGGGATTGTCCCCTCATGTCATTACTTCTGGTTTTCCTTATCTCTCCACACTAATGCGGGTTCACTTAAACTACCTCTCCCCATCCCTCTCATATTTTAAACTCTTAATAACCATGATGTTGAATGTAATAGTTATTTTAATAAAATAGGCCAAGTGCCTAATTTTTTTAATCTAGAATCAGAGGGAGATAAATTCTCATTAATTATAATTTTAATCAGAAAGTCACCCACAGTCCTTTAGAGCAGTATAACCCTAATGGCTTGTTGCTCTATGGGGGGAATAAAAGTAGGGATACAGCACAGATTACAATGTCTACAGAATCTTTAGCCTTAATTCCTTAGTCCAAACGACTTCGTAGTGGTCGACTCATCTTTAACTTTCTAAGGACTGCTAAAGATTACCAAGTACAGCAAAGTAAGTGTGCGTGCACATCGAAATGAAACCACCAATGCCATTTTCATTGCATCTAAACAAACTAGCTCATGTTTTAAATATATTTTATATTTGTAATTCTACTTATCCCACCTTTCAAATGTAGCCTATCCTGGACGTTTTATCTAGTTGTGTAGTTACTTTTATTAATAATACTTCAACTGGGATATTGTCTGCTTCACAGATGACGTCTGTTTGTGCATAGCTCTAGAAAATTTCCTTTTGAAGAGTTTTACGTTTTCAACTTTATCATTAGTTGGCATTTTCACATGAAAACGAATACGGACACTAGACACACATTCCATTTCTATGGACCATTAAGGATTACAGATTCTGTAGAAGGAGCTTTATTTGTCCCATTATTTCTTAAAAGAATTTTTCAAAATAGTTGTAGCCTATCAGCCATACATTATTCCAAACATTAAAACATGTAACCCGCCTCGGTGACGTAGTTGGCTAACGCACCAGTCGTGTTAAGCCAGACCACCAAGGATCGGGGAGATCGAGGTTCGAATCTCGGTCGGGTGAATTGGGGGTGGTTTTCCCTAAATGGTTTTCCACTCTCCCTCCACGCAAATGCGGGTTCACTTCCTCTAAATTCAACCTTCCAAATTCCTAATCCATTAGTGTAATTAGTACTTAAGCGTATAACCCGAACGGGTAGTATGACACGGTGCTAAGTAAATAAAAAAAATAAAATTAAAACATGTAGAATTGATTTGAACCAAAAAATAAAAACTTTTAAATTTACTAAGTAAAAATTCTACTCACTCAAGCGACGAGGTATCCTCTGGCCATTCTAGAACTATTTGGACACATTACACTAAACCCCAAACATAATTTTTACCATTTTTACGAAGGCGCAAAAACAGTCTAAAACGACCACAATAAACTTTACTTCAGAGTAAATTTAACTTTAAGCAATTTGACTCGATGTAGGTGATCACAATTATCCATAGCAACTTAAGTCTAGAAGAAATTAAGCATATTATTGATGATATCATGGAAATAACACAACAAGCTTAGGCATATTAATTATTATAACACTAATCTACCCGGCTTAACCTAACCGTTCATTATGACACTTTTCCAACCCAGCTTAACCTAACCTTGACTGTGTTAGTAAATTAAATTTATAATTATAGATAAAATAATAATAATAATAATTATTATTATTATTATTAGCACCGCGTCTTACTACCCGTTCAGGTTACACGCACTTACGCTAATGTGTAATTTGGTAGGGTGATTGTGAGATGAAATGGAGGACCTACAGTTTAACGTGGAATCCGAACCACGGTAGAGGCCTGGCATTCCTCACATTAGATAAATCTGTGCCGGGACCGAGGATTGAACCCCGGACCCTCAGCACAGAAGTCTGATACCTTACCCCTAGACCACCAGGTCACCAATATAAAATAATTCAATGTAATAATTAAACTTAGATGGTACACATCATACAATGACGTCATAGTCATTTTAGTGCATCATGGGATAACGTCATCCGTCCAGATTTCAAGATCACAGGAAAGTTACATGTCATAGTCAAAATTTACATTTTGAAAGTGATTTTGGGTGATGTGTATAGTTTTATTTAGGTAGTATTTAATATAAGTGTAAAAAGTTTGTAAATCTTGGTGTCACTCGATTCTACATACTATAGTGTGCATATTAAAGTAAATAATATCTAGAAACATTATACCATTAATGTCTTTTCTACAACCAAACACACCCACTTGTTGGACTTGCAATGATGCAATCGCTAGCGTGCTTTTATTTAATTTAGGCTTCTCTTAGTACAGTGAAAAGTCGTAAGACGTAATTTCAAAGAAGAGGAATTAATACGAGGTAACCACTCAATAAAAAAAATATACCAGACTGTGCTAATTTATAAAATTATATAGAGGGCACTGCATTGAAACAATGATGGAGTCCATTCAAACAAATAAACAAACAGATGGATAGTAGTTTTGTTATTCCAAATTTGCTGACCATTATATTTATTATTATTATTATTAATTAATTTATTTATTATTATTTATAATTATATAAACAACCCACACGGTTTTAAAAACAACTTAAATTTATGTTAATTAAATCACAGTCACTCGGGAATCTCTTGTTTCTGATAAAATTATTTCACCTGCACCATATTTTAAACTAGTTATAAATAACTTAGCAGTAAAATTAAACTAATCATTGATAAGTTTCTGGAGCATAAGCATTCAAACCATAAAACATCTTTAAAAACAAAAGTGCCAAACAAAAGAAAGTATAAAAAGGCAAAGAGCAGACACATACAACCAAAGATGATGACTACTACATAATTAAAGTAATTTAATTTTTTTTAAAAATACATAAACATAAATGACTATTATAAACTCTTAAATTATTATTTTTAAGATTTAATTTAAAAATTTAATAGTAGGCCTAGTTTTTTCCTAGATTAGTTACCTATTCGTTTTATTTGATTATAGTGGTCTGACCATAATTTGTTTCTAATTGGCTTAACACAAACAAACATAACCACATACACGCAAGCGATGGCCAATGTTCATCTTCTTCTGACAAGCAGGTCTGACAGTTCTTCACACGGGTCCGACAGTTCCGACACACGATTTTGTTCGCATGTGCTATTATAGACAGACAAAATTACGTTAATGCGTAGTTGCGAGTCCGACAAGCAGGTGCGTTTGGTTGTTATAGACGGTCATAAATGGAAAAAAGCCCTTAAGAGTCTTAAGTCATAAATATTATTCACTGTTCTTAGTTGTAATTAATGTGAAGAGCATGCTAGTGATTGAATATACCTATTATATTACTTGGCAATAGTAACAAAGAGGGTGGGATTCTTTAATGATTTTTTTTGTCATCAATTTTGAGAAATAACTTATATTTTAACATCCATACACTCAACTAAAGCGAATTTCCAATGTTAAAATTAATAGGCTTATTTTAAAATAATTGTAGATAGTTTAAAAATTAATTATGACAGTATTTTAGAGAAAGATATGTCAGCATCTCAAAATCACATAAAAATATGTTGGTGCCTGGTGGGTTTTGTTTGGTTGGAATATTTTATAATAATACAAATATTAACTATTCTGTATTAAAATACTTTTGATGCCATTTTGTGACATTCTAAAACTTTCTTCTGTGATAAATGTGAACTTTTTTGAATTGTTTATACTATGGTAGGCTATATAGAAATTATCCTACAATATTTTTTTTATTGGAAACCTGCTTTTATTTGTGTATGTATGGATGGTAAAAATATTAAACTTTCTATAATATGGCATAGAAAATAAATTAAAGAATCCCATCTTATTTGTGAGCTATTCCCCATTATCTTTAACCCCCCTTCTTATTACTACCCATATAGGCCCTACACATTTAAATTACCCCCTTGATCCCCACCTCGTAGCCAAATCGTGTATTAATTAAAATGTGTAGGGCCTATAGCTCATATGGGTGGCCACGTACTACCTGCCTGCATAGGTGAGCATGTGAATAAAGGCACCAGTATTGTCGAAACATAGGGAACATACCTTTTAGTCTAATTTCTTTCCTTAAAAATCACAAAATTTATACTAGCATTACAATAACATGGTAACAACAGACAGGGAAAACCTGAAAAAGTTGAGAAATTCTTTGATGTCAGGGAATTTATAATAAAAATAGAGGAAAAGACAGGGAATCTAAATGCTTGATTAATTCTCCACCTAAACATTTAAACAAAAGTGAAAATGTTTCTCGATGTTAACAAAGTGCATTGGCTAGATATTTTATTTTAACATGAGATGGCTGTACAGGGTTTGTTTTATAACATATACACAGGGACAATAATAATAATAATACCTAATTAAATACTAGAGACAAGAACTTATAAGAATGTTGATGTTTGATAGCTTACGATTTTTTGAAAATATGCGATCAATGAAATAAACGAAAAAATTCCCACCCACCAAGAAAAACTGAGAAAAGGTTAGGTCTGGCATTTTTTTTAAATGTTTAAATATGAAAAATCTTGAAAAGGCACAAACTTTAATAATAGGATAAAAGTTTTATAACCTCCCTGACTCACAAAAGGGCTGAGAATCCAATTATTCAATATTATGAAAAAACTTAGTTATAAGTTACCTAAGTGACGCCGGAACAAATATCTCTGAAAAAAATCTATAAAATAGCATGGCTGAAGCTTTAAGTGTATTATAGAGCTGATTAATGCAGAATAATCTTCTGCAGTGACCCACACTTCATTCTATTTCGCAACAGACGAGTTTCTCGAGAATGGTTAACTAATATTTTCTTTTATAAATGAAAACATGAACATCTGCTGGTTTTACATCCAGCAAACTCACAGAAGACTACGTTAGAAACGAAAAGGAAATAAAGATCTGAACCAACACCCTCTCCGGACTTTCCAAGTTTATGTTGATGTCATATAAATTGGCATGTTGGTATGGTAGCCTATATTTACATCTGGATTTGCCATTTCCTTATGAGTATAATGATAGTATTACATTTTTAATCCTTGGTGTAAGGTGCTTATGCTTCACATTCCCTTTGGTTTTATGAAGACAGGGTGGTTGAGACTTGAATTCTAGTCTGGTGTAAGTAATGGGCTAGAATTTTTTTCTTAATCATTGTGCCTACCAGCCATGAAAAGGTAATTAAATAATATTTTGGCCATGAACGTGATTTAAAAGTCATGAAATTAACTTTCAGGCCATGAATTTTTGTGAGTCACTTTAATTGTGTAGGTAAGAATAGTAGTGCTTCAGATAGGCCTACCCTGGCTATCTCTAGTTTGGTACAAGCAAGCATACTTTTGATGACGCCTTACATAACTTATTAACACTGAACATTACAGAATTGCTTATTGTGATCCAAAGGAAGCTCACAAATATGAATCGATGGTGTTTTGTATGTGTGCTAATGAGCTATATGGGTTCTAAGTATACACATAGAATTTAATTTTGGGGCAAATCTTAACACACTTGCTCAATCTGTAGCCCTTATGCCTATTGAGCTAAGGGTTCAGAGTTCAATTCCTGGCTTGGCTGAAAAAACTACATTGGGGCTCTTTTATAATGAGAAGCTGACGGCCAGAGAACTGAGAGTTTTGCTTGTTCTAGAATTAAGTTACTGATTGTTTTTTAGTTGTGTAGGCCTACTGATATAATCACTTGGTTCATAAAGCATACTAAATACCCTCATCACGCTTGAATAAGTAAGAATGGGTAGGTGGTAGGGTAAAGAAGGTATTTGAGTACTTGCTCACACTTTAGCATTTCTGTAAATAAATACTTGGCTTATGTTTATTTAACTAACACATTCATAAACTAGTACGTTTATTGATATTACAAGACAAGAACATAGCTGACTTGAGTCAACATAAAACTCAACAACCTAACTAACTCAGACATTTGATTATATACATTGCATGTTTCATTTATTAACATTAGCCTAATTTATAGATCTGATGATAATATACAACTCATATACTGTAGTCTCTTTATTCTTAATTGAATGGGACTAAAGGTGCATTTTAATTTTAATTATATACATACCTAATCCATATGTTCCCCAAGACCTTTCAAACGGGTGAGCTGTGTGTGCACGGGTGCTCTTACTAACCGCCAGGCTAAAATCATTGTGTTGCACAAATCATCAAATATTGCAAAATATTACATTGCCCCTTGCCTTGTTACATAATATTGCCACCCAGATGGCAACATTTTCTCGGGAGAACACTGTATTTTGTGTTTGGAGGAAGAGGGGGGATAGAAGAAGCGTGACTATGTGCTTATTTATCAGTTAAGATGGTGATGAAGGTAACACAGAGAAAAGGCCAGTGTTTTGCCATTTTTATAGCAAAACTGTTTGTGGACAAAATAAATAAAATATTGCTTCATTACAATAGTAGAGTTTTATTTTATTGCCATGGTAATTTAAACATTTCTTGATTAGCCATCAAGGGTGTCCTGGAATTTAATTACAGCTTTTTCTCTTAATTTAAAAAGTTTGTCATTTAATGTCATCTAATCAGATATTAAAGAACAACTGTTGATATCACCATGTGTAGAAAATTAAACCCTTCTGCCAGTGGCGCTCAACCAGGGGTCGAATCTTTGACGGCAGTCACGGGGCGATCGTAGGGTGTGGTGCATATATTTGAGGGTCTGACCGAGGCTGAGATTTTGACAGGAGTCGAAGGGGGGGGTTGGAGGGTATATCGTTCCGGTGTCCCGTGGCCTTGACCATATGTTTGTACTAAAGCAATATTTGATATATTTTGACCAAAATAATGTTTTTATATAGGGGCCTAAAAACTACAAAAAAACACTTCTTACCTTTTCTCGCATTCCCTACATCTCCACCTTAAGCATAATTAATGGGCAACAGGGTGTACTGAGTGGGGATCCCCCGCCCTTTCTCACCCCCAAAAGTATAATTAGTATTGTATTTTTGTCTAGGCAATTTTGAATTGCGAAACATTTTTTAGTCTTATAAAATTTCTCACAGTTACAACTCAAATTATGTTTAAGAACACTTTAAATTGTATCTAGAACTCGATCTTTTTTTTAAAATAATTTACTTTTAGGGGACTTCACTTGGGTTTCCATTAGTTATTATAGGGAAAGAGTGAGACTGGGCTTCTATTCATTAACACTTATGCTGTTCTTTGTTGACTGAGGAATTTCCTTTTCTCCCTCCTATTTCACCCTAGAAACATTTGGTTTTCATGAGAACAGCACACAAAGTGTGACAAGAATGTATTGTTGAGGGGGTAAGTTACCATTCACTAGTGTTGTCTCCTAAAGTAGGCCTAACATATTTTGATATAATTTATTTGGTCTTTTTTATATTTGCCTAATTCAAAATTTAGTTTAAATCTTTATATTTGAATTTCATTTGGCTGCTAGTAATAACATATAACATGTCTAAATCTTATCATTCATTTAGACAATTTCTAAAAACATAGTAGAAGGGAAAGGAAAAACTGATATAGAACCTTGTTAATAATTATTGAAATATTAAAAAGTAAGATTAGCCGATCTTTTCTAAATCCTATATTATCCACCTCAGACTCTCCAACTCTTTAATGGCCTTTATTTGTTAAAATATAACAACTATACTAAAGTTTTCTATGTGTTTTAAAAGTGTTTTAAAAATACTTAAAGCATCTGATTTTATGTTCATATACAGCTATTCTCTATTTGAAGCAGGTTAGATTATTTGATTGACAGATTTTATGAAGACAATTAGCGCTCTAATAAGCTTTTACTCTATGATGTATTTTCAATAAAAACACCAAAATCGGGATTCACTAACGAGTGCAACTATACTCCGGCGCAAGTCTAGAAATGGCGCAACTTTGCACCCATGATATTCCCATAGTTGTGACTTATTATTTGCTCCATTTCCGTATTCACTAAACAAGGCAAAAATTGATGGCAATATAATGGTGATGCCACCATAAACATCATAAATAGCGCCCTTTTCGACCAATCTTTGTGAAGAATTTAATCTCAAATTTATAATCTCTAATGAATATGACAGCAAATACAAAGATTTCTAAACATTTTGCTTATAAACTAGCAATTAAATTAGAAGCGACCTGGTTCTGGGTGCATTAAGAAAACAATAATAGTACATTGTTTAGTATTTATTTATATTATTAGTTTAAAGCTTAAGTTTCATTAATACAACATTTATAGAAACTTTAAAACTTATTTTAAAGTTATACTAACCGCCATATTTAGTGATGAGATGTCTTTGGACTCGGAGGAATACAAACTTCTTTGGGTCAAGACAAAGATTACACAATTTGTGGTTTTGTTTGACATTTTGTTTTGTAATAATGCAAGAAATGTCATTGTGTGTTTTGAATGTAAAAATTTTACAGCAAAAGGTCAGTAATTGCTTTGTTACCACTATATAAATTGAAACAAATTTTATGCTTGACAGACGTATGCTATTTTAATTTCTTTATTATTAATTGGAGTACGGTTAGGTAACTAATTGTATTTTAAGCCAATATGATGATATGCCGCCATTTAAATTTATTGAAGTGACACTCATGATATAATAGTTGCGCCTACTCTTGAGTGGTGGCAAGTAAAAGGCGCAACTTTGCTCTCAAATTGCGCCTGCTTCTTTTAGTGAATAGGGATTTGGGCACATCTTTCAAACTTGTGCTGGTGCAACTATTTGCTCCTGTTAGTGAATTCAGGCCCAGGAAACACCAAAAGTGTATAAGTTAAATGCAAGGGCACAGAAGGGTGGGGGTCCTTGAGATTAACTGGACTCCCCTGGAATTTGTTGGACACCCCCTTATAGGGAGGTCGACAAAGTCATAAAAACCTAATGTTTAAGTTTTATACTCTTATTACAGTTTTAATTGTAGGCCTATATGTCATCAACCAAATATTAGTTGATGAATATCTTAATATTCACCTTCAAGATCCACCTTGTAAAACTTCCAATTATAAAATTAGCTCTGTCAACATTTCAAATACTGGTACTATACTTTTCTCATACATTAATATTGTATTTAAAAACAAAGGACTTTTCTTGGAATGATCCGATTGAGGTTTCATGAAAATGAGGAAACATTTTTGAGTCTTATGAAATTCTAAGAAAAGAGCAGCTTAAATAACAAAACAACTATCAGATGTGGAGTTTGTAGCTTATATAGGTAGGTTTATGATCCTTCATCCACCCATTATCTCAACAAACCTACTTACTCAAAACATTACTTGCTAGGGTATGAAAAGTTTGAAAGAAAGAGCATGATCGAGAGAATTTGTGAGCGGACCTAGAAAAATTATCTTTCTACGCCCTTGGTTAAATGCCTAAAATGTATTATATTATCAACAATAACACCAAGAAACATCAAAAGTGCATAAATTGAATAACTAAAATGTAGTAATATTATAAAAAAACACTAGGAAACATCATGAATCCATATTAAACATGCAAAATTAAATTCCAAAACATATTAATATTTTCAAATAAGCATAAGCTATATTTCCTAATCATAATTAATACATTCAAATAAGAGTCAACATATTTTATAGCATTACTTGATTACTATGCTTAGGTTTTCTTTGAAGTGTGGCTGACATAATTATGCCACAATGGTCCTACTGTACAAAGTTGTTAAACAAGATGTGTTCTGTTGACTTTGTTAATTTCCAGAGACCCATGTAAAAATGTTTGGGGACAGGACGAGGTATTGTTTCTCACACAAAGTTATGTAACATATGACAAGGCCTGATTGGACCTAATTGCATTTAGTAATGTGTCCTTAAATAGTGTAAAACTACAATCTCCCTATTTTTCTATGACCATGTTGGCCTGTACATTTTCATTTTGTAGTTTTAAACACATGGAGACTAACTTGCTTACTATTTTGTATTTTATGGTTTTTTTTAGCATCTCTTTAATGAACATGGCTTTGTTTATAAGTTTTTCAGGAAAAAATCTTATATTATTTGAACTGTTGTATAAACATAAACTGGGTTGGCATTGATAATTTGGTATGTGCTCCCAAAGTTTTAATTACGCACATGCATTTTTAAAAGGGGTATACAAGCGATCCCTTGACCCCCCACCCAGTGCTACAGTCGAGCCAGGGCAGCACCCTGGTACTTTCTTAGCTGCTGGGGCGCTGCCCTGGACTTTAAAAGGCTTGTAAATGTAGTTTTGAAAATAAATTTGGCACCAAACCTGGACGTGATAAGGCCTCGCGATGCGTAATAGGTACGAGGACTGCTAAAGTACAGTAGCCCCATGGCTTCTTTGGTGCTGACTGACAGCTCACAGCTGACGGCTTTGAAAAGTTACCAGATCAAATTATGTATCGCTACGCTGAACCTTATGATCTGCAAAAAACATGTGTTTAGCAGCTGTCACGACAAAATTCAGGTATATACCTAAATGTTGACTGACAGAAGTCGGCTGTGAACTGTCAGTCAGAACCAAAGAAGCCATGAGGCTACTGTATTCACACAGTCAAGGTATTTCAGAGTAGGCCTACATGTGTTATTGTGGAACGGCTACCTATCATTTACCACAACCTTAACAAACCTTTTTTTCCCCCTCAGCATACCCTAGGACTTAAACTATTTTCTTATACCTGAGTGGTGGCGAGCCTAAATTTAGATGAGTGTTTGACTTAATAGAATACCTTGAAGTAATAAATGAAGAGAGGAAATTATCACTAATAATTGATGAGTCCATAAGTTTAAATTAACTTTCCACAGTCATAATAAGAGCTACAATAAATAAAGAAATGGAGAATATTTTTCTCGATTTGATTAATATCACATATTAAAGAGCACATGCAATAAAAAATATCCCTCTTATTATGTATTCAGTAATATGCACTCAATGAACAATAGGCGAAGCAGAGGGGGGTGGGGTAGGACGTTCCAAGGGGTGTCATAGAGGTTTCATTTTGTAAATAAAAAATATAAGCAAAATAATAATGATTATTATTATTGGTTATATTGGGGATTCACTGCTATGACCGCCTTTTATTAGGTTGAATTTCGCT
This sequence comes from Timema genevievae, assembly GCA_902155825.1. Lineage (NCBI taxonomy): Eukaryota > Metazoa > Arthropoda > Insecta > Phasmatodea > Timematidae > Timema > Timema genevievae. Next base: position 14,138 of record CABFWO010002110.1, on the reverse strand, counting down.
ACATTGCTGCCTTTTTATAGGGTTGGTTTTACAGCCTTATTTCTATTCAAGCTCTTACCAAACTTCTTATAAGTATCTTATTAAAAGAATTTGGTTCCTACATTGGGTAAGGGGTACCAAAATTGAGACCCGCCCCGCACATCAAATGCCCTTGCTACGCCACTGATAGTGGGGGAGGTCAGGAGTGGCAACAATTATTTGTGAGAAATTCCCTATAATTTTAATTCGACACTGTTAGAATAATGGATCTAAACTGGCAATTATTAACACCATTGATGATATTATAGCAAAAACTAATTTCAAATTGTTAATGAACACATCATAATATGCATTATCTAGTCAGTCTCCTAAGAACACAAAATAATTGCTAGATGTCACATCAACACTTGGAGAGCACTAAATGAAATTGGTTAAATGCTAGATGGGAAGCTGTTGTCTCACAGTTTTCGAACAGCTGAGTCCATTTAGAACTTCTACCAGACATTAATAGTTTACTTTAAGGCTGAAGTAATGAATGACCCAACACAAAATTCCATTGGAAAATTAAAATGTTTGGGAATGTGGAAATGTTTAACTAAACTTGTTCAAAAGGGGTTCTGTGTGATGTGCACCACTTGACTAACTGATAAGTCTTTCAGACAAATCGCAAGAGAGATAAAATATTCTGAATAAGGCTTATTAGCTGATACATCGAACAGTGAGAATGAGTGAATAAATTAAATCCAGACCAGGTGAATGAGTAAAAGAAAGTCTAAAAGCAGCTGAGAGTGGGTAATTTCGTGGCATGGATTTTATTGGCAAGTCGTGACACCAATTATTAAATCAGCCACAATTATTTTGCTTAAGATTATGCACAATTTAATAGTTAGATGTTTCACAACCATTTCAATCTATAGAATGAAAGAAAGACAGTCACATTTGTCAAGAGAAATATTCCAAACTTTTAAAGGATTTTGAAACACCAAACTTAAACTTGGGGACGAATAATATGGAAGTGACAAAGATCGAGGGCTTCATAAAAAACTGTTTCAGCCACTTTGGAACAGAACTGAAAATAAATGTTTTGAATGTATTTCTAGACTACGTTGACTGTGGAGGAATACATCTTAGAGTTTTTTAAACTCACGGAAGATTGCTTAAAATCACTTCCATATAGTTGTTTTAAGCCTGGGCGTGGTTTTATTGTAATGATCCTAATAACTACTCCATTATACTTTTCTATTCATATACATGTGCTACATCATTAATGTATATAAAATTAAATGTTCCACCTTTGAGGCGATAAGGACCCACTACCATACATTATGACGCTGTTGTATTGTCAGTGGGCTGTGGAGACAAAATTGTGTTTTGTGATGTTCCTTATATATAATTATGTTTTATTTTTAATTTTAAAACCATTAAAATATATTCTTAAATTTTAAACATTAAATTGTTAATTTAATTTTCCACTTGATATGCTTAGATATAAATATACTTGGAATTAGGGGACTACACCACTGCCCCCACTCAATCATGAGGTAGCTTTGAAATTACATTTTGTTTAAAGTAGGCTCTCTGTTATTCTTTCTTTGTAAGAGAAATATAAGTTAAATTACATTAATTTGTGATGTTAGCTCATACCAACTTGGTTTAATCAGGGGGTGGGGGGAATATATCACATTTTCTTTTCTCAACGTGACCCCAGTTGATGGTACAAACATCAGATTTAACTCTTATTCGACAATACATATTTTATTTCACAATTTTAACAAGTGTATAAATAATAAGCAATAAATAGTAATGTGAAATCATTGCATTATTATAGTTCCCGAATTATGAGGGATCAAACTTGCTATTTTATGCTTTTTGCATAGGCCTACACACCATTGTTAAGAAAGTATTCTAGTTAATGTATGGGGCTGAAACTTAATATAGGCTTAACTAGACATCATGTAAAGTGTACACAATGAAATGGTTAAATAGGCCCTATTTTAAAAGAAAAATAATTTTTAATGTTCAAGCAGTTTAAAAGTTAAAAAATTAATATTAAATCATATATAAATACTGTTTTTATACCCAGATAATTTGATTTTATAGTAGGCTACAACCTAGTTCATTATCTAAAAAAAAATTCTGTAGCCTATTTACCGAGTGTTTATGCTATTTTATATACAGTTCGGAAGAAGGAAAAGGCACAGTAGAATATTAAGGTGGGGATGTAGGTAATGTGAAAATACTTGTGTTTATATCAAAACTTTAGTCAGAATCAAATATTGCTTAAGTACAAACATGGAGTTTAATTTTATTCTCATGGTGACCGCAACATTTCTTGAATATATGTCAAGGGTGTTCTGGAATTTAAGGACAATTTTTTCTCTTATTAAATTTTTTTTTGCTGCTATGCTTATGACATATATATTAAAGAACTGTTGATATCACTTTGTGAATCAAATAAACCTCACTATGTTTTTACTGAAGCAGTATTTTATTTATTTTGGTCAAAAAATGTTCTAATACACAAACTGCAAAAGATATATCCTTTTTTCCTGTTCCCGACATACTCACCTTATGAGGGAAAGCAATTTGTTTCTAGCCCAATATGTGGTCAGTGACATATATTCTAATTACATCTAATTTCATTTGGTCCTATAGTTATGTTTTATATCTGAATGTTTGTGCCTTTATCACAGGCCTAGTAATAGGGTGCATAGATTTTAAAACTTGAACTTTTCGGTGTTATATAGATCGACAGTGTATTTGTAAGGGATGAAATTGCCCCAATTATGATAAACAACCTACAACCAAACTTGCAATTTTTTAATAATTAATTTAAGCTAACAGGTTGGCTTGGGTAATGTTTTAAGGGCTGGTCTAATGACTACCGGATAAATATTACTATCTGGAGGTTAAAGTTGACCAGATAAAGGTTATCTTAAACTTTAATATCTTACATGTATTATGAACTGAATTTATCTGCCGAATAGGTATCTGTAGGATAAATAAATTGTTATGCAGAAAACACTAGGTTGGTACTGTTTTTACTGGTGCACCCATGCATCTAAACCATGCTGCTACCACTAAAACCTGGCTAGTGGCTACAATGCTCAACATTTGTTAAATAATGGCGGCTAAACAGATGACGTCACTTGGGCGCAAAAGCTAGGTTGTCTTGCAAGTACTAATTTCGGTGTCTGCCAAAATGTGGTCAATAGTTGGGTACACTGTTTACAAAATTTCATTTATTGTACTCGCATTTAAATAATTTGTTCTTATAACTCTACAAATAGCTTGTCAGTTTTTATAAAAGTTTGACTTAAATGTTCTAACTTTATATATAAACTCCATTCACGGTAGGAATTATTCTCTGAAAGGTATTTTTTCTTACCAATATCCTACTATATAATAGAGTTATGGTAGGGAAAAAGACCTTTTAGAAAACAATTCCTACGGTGAACAGATTTTAGTTGGAGCCTGGGCCTGTGGCTACTAAACATGTGAACCAAAATTTTAACCTAAAACAGATTCTGATAAGCGAAACCTCATCAAAATAACACATCACCATGGCAACGACCATTTTAACTTTCAGATAAAAGTTATCATGTACTTAAACCTCCCAATAAAATAAAACAAACTTATCGACCAGATATAAATATTTATCAGCCAGATTAATATTTATCCAGGAGTCATAAGACCGGCCCTAAATCTACTTAGCCTGTCTCACCCAAGGATAATTTAATGTGTAGTAACTTTGGTAGATAGCTGTTCTCTTACAGGGTAGTCAAGAAACTATGTAAATAGCTCAAAAAACCACTCTGTACTTAATCCATTCTCACTAACTTTATCCACACTTCCCTATCCTTGCATATTCCTTTCTCTTCAATAACATCCATATACTGAGTCATACAGGCTCTTTTATTCTTCGATCACTTAATATCACACTCTACCTTCATATATTTGATTGGTCACTTGATACACATTCATCCTCTCAATATAGCCAAACTAATGTAAGATGCTTCTTTCATATTAACCTAACGGATTCCCTTCTAAATTGCACTCTTTCAGTACCCATTCATTACTGATTTAGTCCATAACGATTCACAGGTACAATTTAATCTAATGCTGCTTACCCTAGCAACACTTCACAACACACCACTGCACATAGTGTATACAAATTGGTGAAACTCTTCTTGAGAGTGATTCATTATAAATAAATAAACCAAAAACTTGACACATTTAATGTCAACTGATGATTAATTTGCAAGATTGATAGCCGAGAGTGGCTAGACATAACCCACTCTAAAAGGTGAATTGGGCATGGAGGACTGTTGTATGGTCTTCTGTCATCTGACATACATCCATTAGATTTATTTCTATGGGAACATTTGAAGGAACATACATTGCATAGCCTTCTTCAAATATTGCCGATCTTGTAGCAAAATTGCACATTGCTTGTTTATTTGTTGATGTTGGCAAGATGTGTTTATAAAATAGCATAATGCGACAGCCGATTCAAAATGCATGTTAGTGGTTTTGAACATCTATTATTATTGATTCACCCTAAGCTGAGACCTGATGTAAACAAAGCCATGTGGAAGTTTATGCTCTTATTTTCCTCTGAACAGACTTTTAATGGTATCCTTTCATTAAATAGTCCCTCCTTTGTTTGGTATTAAACTTTTTTTAAAATAACTTTTATAAATTTTTACAACTAGAAATATCTCGTTATTTGATTTAAAAATTATACTTCAAGCTTTGAAAGTGTTATTCAAATACCAACAAACTCCTAACTCACTTCCCTTCTATTTATGGCGTTTGCTGAGTCTGGTCCAGTTTTGTTAAACATAAGACAGGAAATTTAAATGTATTAAAAAAATACAAACATTCATAGTGACCTACTTTGTTATGGTACTGATTATACATGGTCGTGCCTATTTAAAATATTGCACTGGTGTTCCACCAATCATATATGTCATTTGCCTAGTGATGTGGGAATGTTTGTTTATTTCCGGTCTCAAGTTAGGATGAACCAATAATATAAGCATTTTGAAGGAGAAAAGAACTAAACATTTTCACTTAGCATGCTATGCTGTGACTTTCTTTAGCTTGACTGAAAACAATGGTTTGTATTCTTAACCTGGTAGAAAATCACATATTTTACAAACCAGATGACTTTTTTTTGTCTACATCTTCAGCTCATTTTGTTAAAAATCATGTCTCTCTTCTGATCTAAGAGTCCCGGGTTCGTTTCCCGGCTTGGCCGAAAGATTTATCATTGGTTTAATGTGGGTTTAGCCTTTCACAGTGATGAATTAACGGCCGGGGACAGGATGTTGTGTCGGGCCTAGTCTCAAGTTTGATTATAAGGCATATGAAGCTTCAACAGGCCTAGCAAGCCGGTAGTGGAAAATATAGGCCATGGTTTGACTAAAAAACTGACCCAGGCCACAGGCTGGAAGCAGTAATGGATCTAATGTAATTCAATCTAATACTAGACAGATTTTTAGAATTTTTATAGGCCCCTATTATTGCAATTTAATATACCTATAAATGATCTATATATTTCTGATGGTAGTATTTGTTTTAGGTATATGGTAATTTCTCTTTTTAACATTGAATAGCCACATATAATTACTTGTTGGAATGTGGGTTTTAAAGTTAAAACTATTATAATAGGCCTACTTTTAAAAATTTCCCTTTAAAAATGTTACCTTATACGTGGATAAATATTAGCTGACTTTTATCTTCAGAATGACTTACTCTTAAAGGACCTGAAGAGTATCGAAATGGTAGGCCTACCTAACTAATATGGTATCTACTCATTGTTATTTAATTTGAAACATTATTCTACCATCCACTTTTTAATATCCTTTGGAATAGAATGGGCCCAAGCTTTTTTATTTACTTCAAAGTTGCATTCTTTCAAGTTGGGGGGTGAATTGCTACCCATGAGAACATTGTTTGGTAATTTTACCACATCCTAATCAGTTGAGCATATGTTTTGACAAATAAAGAAGACTTAAATAGAACAATTCCTTAGATCTATGATTATAAAGAGTATATATACTATTACACCCATTAGATTGAATGAATATATTACCTAAATTCTAGCTTCAAAATTTCTATTCCATTATAGTTAACATGTGAATAGCAATGAACTAAAGAAAATGACCACCATTTTTATTATTATTTGGATTTATTTGAAAGTTTGTTTTGATTTAAAGCCTAATTAAAGTTTCAAACTGTTGTTATAGCCTAGCCTGGTTAATATTGCATTCTAAGGGTGTCAACTAATCAGGAAACCCAGGAATTATGCTTGAATTTTGTGCATTGGGGGAAAAACCCTGAAAAAGTGCTTGAACATTGCCATCTATTAGGAATTTAAGGGTGTTAGTACTCACATAAATTGTCACACATCCAATTCACTTTAAATCAACAATTTCTGATCCATGTGCTCAACCTAATAGACTCATTGGTCTAATTAATACCTTTGATGGTGAGAGGACTATTACTACTATTAGCACCGCGGCTTACTACCTGTTCGGGTTATACACACGCTAATGTGTAATGGTAAGATGATTGTGAGATGAAATGGAGGACCTACAGTTTAACGTGGGATCCGAACCACGGTGGAGGACTGGCATTCCTCACATTCACTAGCTGTGATTAATACACGTCTTGTCAGGGGTGAAGGAAGGGTTTGGCAATCAGATAAATCTGTGCCGGGACCTAGGATTGAACCCCGGACCCCCAGCACAGAAGTTTGACGCCTTACCCGTAGACCACCAGGTCACCGAGAGGACTATTGCTGGCTCCTCTGAAGCTTATCTTGGCTGAAAATTGCTTTGCGTAATTAAACTGACAGCTCTCAATGGTGCGTGAGTAGAAGCTGATAAACTGAACCTTCTTTACTATGGCAACTGTCCCAGCTTTGCCTTGCTTTGAGACTTTTTTTATTTCTTTAACTGCGTGTGTTACTAATACATGGTGACTACAGACAGGGAAAACAGGGGAAACCTGAAAAAGTCAGGGAATTTTAGGATGACAGGGAAAACAGGGAAATGTCAGGGAATTTAACTAAAAATAAGGACAAGTCAGGGAATTAAAAATATGTCTAAAATATTCCATTAATCTTGCAACTAAACACTGAAACAAAAGTTAATAATACCTAAATAAAATAACTGATAAAATTGTTTATGTTTAGTAGATACAAACTTTTTTTAATATGTGATCAATAATAAATAAAACAAGTCATCATCCACCATTAACACTGGAAAAAAGTAGTCAGGGAAAATTGAAAAATGTTGCCTAGAAAACCTGGAAAAGTCAGGGAATTTTGTAAAATATGTTTTGTAGCCACCCTGTAATATAACACAATGCATATAGTGGGATTCTGGTACATAGAAACAAATCTATTTAGAACATACTTTTTTTGCTGTCACTATTGAACGTATTTTCCTATACTAATAGTATTATTTTATAGGTACTAATATCATTCATTATATTAGTCCAATGAACCAGTTTATTCATACTTAGTGAAGAATTAGTTTCTCGTAACTCACAGTGATAAAAGTATAGATGTGGCTCAAGTAAAATTAAATTTTAATGAAAATAAATTTGTGCTCTGAACATTAACTGTGTGTTTAATGATTGGTGAAAAGAAACAAAAGACAAAACTGAAATAATATAGTAGCCTATATATAGGTATCAATGGATCATTCCTATAACTTTGGAATATGGTTCCATTTAAGTTACCATTATGTTTGTAAGCAATGCAGCTTTGGGGGACTTGCTTCAGTGGCCGCATGTTCTGAAGCATGACTCTTACAATAAACTAGACTGCCGATGATGGGAAGATCAGGGTTCAAATCCCTGCCTAGTATGTACTGAAGGCGGTTTTTCCTAAACAGCTTTCCACTCTCCCTCCATGTAAATGCAGGTACACTTCCTGTAATAATCAATATTCATCATCCCTAACACATTATCTTAATTAGTGCATATCCATATAACCTAAACAGGTAGTAAGACGTGTTGCAAAAAAAAGTTATGGTGGTACATTGCTTGCTCCTCCTTTGTTCTTATACTTATGTGAGAGGTTTGGGCTTAAGAAAAATTGTCAAATGATCTACCTACTTCTTTTTATGTGTTAAGAATTACATAAATCTTCAAATTGCGGTGTTCTATTCTAACCAAATGGTATTTTGATAATAATTGACCTTCAAGTTCATGCACGTTATCTTGTCATGTTATCAATAGTATTTTTTTTAACTAATAAATAATAAAGCATAAGTGTATGTAATGTACGTTAATGTTTAAACCTTTCTCTTTGTAACGGTTCTGAAAGTATCATCACTGTTACCAATAGACAAATGCAAAATGATATTTTATTCATCATTCACATAATTTGGCACAAGAACGAAAAGGAATTTAGAGATTTTTTTTTATCATCACTCACTAATAATTAAAATATGGAGAATATTTTCCTCTCATTCCTGCAATGTGCCATTCTATTACATACCCTTATGCTGCTTTTTTTTTATTCTAACTTAACCTGGAAATAATGTAATTCTTCTCTCCCCCTCTTTTCTGTTTCCACACTTATGATTAATGTTACTTATTTTTTTATATAAAATGTAGTTAGTTCTGTTGGATAATTTGATAGCACTGAGTGTAGGTTGTAGGAAGAAAGGGGATTTTAAAAATATTTTTGTTTATATGGGCCTCCTCACTTTGAAACAAAAAGCTAAATATGGCCCTGATGTGAAATTTTACTATTACTATTATTACACTTGCATTTCTTCAACTCAAATACCTCATAGCACTCACTCCCCATATTCTGAGTTTAAAGAATATTGTAATATCCAACTTTGAAATATTTATAATTTCCAAAAATTACTCTTAAGTAAACTACCCTTAATTTTAGGGCTAGAATCAAAATCATGATTTGACCTAGAGATATGGACATAATATAACAATTAAATTTCAAATTTGAATGCAATCCATTTAACTCTTTCATCTGTAGTCTTGAGTACAGTTAAATAGAGGGAAAGCTAGAGGGACCGCTTGAATAGTCACTAGTAACATTAGTATTGCTGGTCTACTAAGCAACATACACAACCTGTACAAGAAATAAGGGAAAGACGCAAACTCTCAAATTATATTTTATTTAAACAAAGGTCTCACTCAATAAGTGGTGACAAGCTATTATTTTAGAACTAGCCAAGGACATACAGAAAACGATGCCTAGAAACACTTACATAGGAATAAATGGGTCTAGCTCAGATAACAGATAAAATTTAAATTATGTAACAATTAGGCTCAGTTAAATTACTGACAGAAAACAGAAAGTTTGTTCAAAATTCTAATGTAAGCTAGAGGAGAGGAGCACCATCAGAATTTGTTTGGGCTCAGAATAAAAAAAAAATAACCTCACTTTATACAAAAGGGCCATTTCAAAGCCCAAAAAATTACTACCTGGTACACAAGGAGCAATGGGTTACGCCCATTCACCTTTTATACAGAACCAGGTGAAATGATTCCAACGCAAATATCTAAACCAAATGTAGAGAGAAGCCCCATTTGTCTAAAGGACACCGAAAACGTAAAAAGGACAGGCTCTCTTAAGGGCTTTCACATTAGCTCAATTCAAATCTAATCATGGGACACAATTATAAAAATTGTTTGTGCTAAAAACCATTGTCAGATTAACTAACTCTACAATAAAAAAGGTAAATAATTTCACACATAGACTAAGGTGAATAAAATTTAATTGTTTAACCAAACAACAGGCACTGATTAAGGCATGTGCAAAGTGTGCCATTTACAGGGACCCCTGAGGTTAGGGGCCCCGCCCACCACTTATATAAATCACTTTGACTTGTCATATTTATTTTGTGATAATATTATATTTCAAAATTTTATGTGTTTTTGGAAAATTTATCTCAAACCAAACTAGAAATTTCCTAATCGAAAACCTGTCCATTTATTGTACCTGATATGCACCACAAGGGGCACTGGTAGTTTGGGATTACGTGGAGTCCGACATTCCATGCTTAAAAATTAATGCAACCTTTGCTTTTGGCACTCTCTAAACACTACATATCTGCAGACGTTACTGTTGACTTTTTGAGTTTTGACAGAAAAATAAACATTGCTTTTCGATTTACAATAATATCTTAGGTAAACTAATAAAATTATTAAAATTGAAGAATTAACTAAATGTGACATTAGAAGAATGAAAAAAGAAAGTTTTAAATAGTAAAATACATCTTACTATCCTAATACTATTACTATTTTATCTGCATAAAATAAAATGTTGTCTCTAAATAAAATCATCCATGTATGGTGTATAGGTAAGATTCATAATCATTCATTGGAAAACTTACTTCTAAGGGCCCCAAGCTCTACTTGGCACAGAGCCCCTAAAAGTGTTAATCCGGGCCTGCCAAAAAGCCCTTTTGAGGGCTAGCATTAAGTCCTTGTTAGAATAGCACCATTGGGTAAAGCCCATTCTAAACTTAAGATCAAAAAATATATTCAAGTAACCTGCTTGCAGATGATGTCCATAAACTAGGCCTAGCGGGGAGAAGCCCAAACACTAGACAAAAATAATGAATCACAGCCAGCATATTTAAGGGCTAGGTACCAAAAAGTAAGTTCATATTTGTATAATTGGATGAAGCCCATTCTAAACATAGAATGAAACAACAAATTTCAGTAATGAGGCTTAAAGGGAAGAAGGCTAGGACATTAGACAAAAATAATGTTAATCACAATCGGCCCATTTAAAGGCTACCAAAAAGTAGGGCCAGGTTCTACTCATTATATTTTTGTACATTTGGGTGAAGCCCATTATAAACTTAGAATGAAACAAAAAAATTCCAGTAACCAGAAGCCCCAGACACTAGACAAAAAGAATGTTAGTCACAATCTGCCTTTTTTAAGGGCTATCAAAAATATTCATTATATTTTTACAACTGGTTGAAGCTCATTCTAATACTAAATTTAAGCAGGCAAAAGGAAGCCAAAATATAGTCTTCAAACATGAGACAACTAACTGTATAAGACCCAATGGTTTTACAATCAACCATTTTAAATATTTAACCTTTTAACTTAATAAAAATCACTGTGTAACTGCAAGGTGTTTGAAATTGATAATGAAAGAGATTAACGTTAAATGACTGTAAAAAATAAGCGGATGGAAGAGCCCAAGCAAGGGGGAACACTAAGCTTTTTCTAGAAAAACTAGTAGTTAATAAAAGTCTAAAATATAATATAAATTACAATTTAATTGTTTTGAATGTTTTTTCCTCAATTAAATAAAATGTGTGTTTTTTTCAATAAAACAAAGAGAATTGTCTCAAATCAAACAGTATAAAAGTTATTAATTTTGGAAATCCAGTTTTTTCAAATATTTTTTACGATACTATTGAGTGATTAAAACCCACTTTTTTTTTTACAAAATTGGATTTTATGTCATTTTAATAAGTGAAGTTTTTACGAATTCTGGAACAAAAAAGTTTTTTCTGAAAAAAGAAATAAAACCATTAAAATCCAACGATATGTGGTATAAGGCATATATTTTTAAAATTCAATCAATTTATTGAAATAATATCACTGAAGATATATTATTATAATTACTTCATGCCCTTGCTTGACACTAAATTTAAAATTTAACATATTTTTTTTACTCTCCACAATAAGTTTAGTGTATTTAAAAACCTAAATTCTTTGATTTTTAAGTACAGCCATTCTGCAGTTACGGGTGTGACATTTGTACTAGATTTCCTAGCAAATAACCCTTTAAAATACCTAAAATAAAATTTTATTATGAAGAGTGTATTTGCAGTGTAAACCTAATTTTTTCTCTCTTTATTATGTCCCTTTTGAAATTACAAAATTAAACATTTAAACCTTTCATAAAATAATTTTAATGTTTGTTACGAATTTGACAAATTTTAGACATTATCCTACAAGTGTGTGTGATTTTTTCAATTTTTATGTAATTTGTATTAAACTAACTTTATAATAATAATTTATTTTGAAAAATAAGAAAGTAGTCCATCCACCATGGAAGTGAGCTTTATATCACAACACAAATTGTCTCGGTTAAAAATTGTTATATTCTGTTATGGGTGTGACGGTAATTGTTACGAGTGTGACAGTGCAAATATAAAGTGTTTAGCCTACATTCACAATAATATTTAGAAGTTTTAATGTAAAGTTTTTATCTTGTATAAAAGGAGTACTATTAAAAACAGTATATTCAATTAATAAATCATGCATAAATACAGTTAAAATACTAATTAAATAGGCCTAACTATAATGGACTTACAGAGACAAAGGAAACATCTTTTTTCCATTTTAAATAAATATTTGCTATGACATTTATTTAAAAACATAATTTTAATTTCTTCATCCTAATCAGTTTCATTTTTACAAATACCAACACATTCATGCAAGTTATTCTTATTTCCAGAAAATTTTACCAAAACATATCTTCCTATTTTCAAGTCTGCACTGCTTCATGTAGCAGAGTTTTGAGGTAAATATTTATTCACTTCTTTCTCTTTAAGGGGGAACCCCCATACATTCTATTTTGTTTCAAAGCAATAACGCTTCGTGCTTGTAGAGAACTTCAATTCCATTCCTCCCCCTATTAATTCAACTTGTGTACAGCTAGACATTTCTTCTCCTGCAGGGTTGACTGACTGGCAGGTATACATTCTTCCCAAAAATAGATTCCCTCAACACCCCCCAACTCGCGGGAAACAATAAAATACCGAGACAAAAAAAGGAAAGGGCTGGTTTCTCCTTTAATTCTCGGTTCATGTTTGGAAGGCCTGGGTTCTATTTCAAAATGATACACAGCTGTTGTTGTGCTTATTCAACATTCTTTCAGTTTGTACACTAGTATAGTATAGTATATTATTAATCATCAATAAAGTATATTTGATTTGTATTTCTAACTAAGCTGTTGGCTTAAAACCTTGACATTCTGCATTAATTAATACAATAACTAATTCTAATTGAAAGTTAATCAAAGTAAATTGTTAAAATAAAAGGTCCAATAAATTAAAATGCAGGTAAATCTTTAAATTGTTTTAATAATAATTAATAATAGACTAAATTAAAACTAATTTGGATAAAAACAATTTATTTTTACATTAACATTATATAAAAGAATTTTACTTATAATAATTTAAAATTAAGAAGAATTGTTTGTAGGAAATGCACCAACTGGCGAGGATGGGAAAAAAATGAAATGTGAAAACTACAAAGTGGAAACCCACCCCCCACTGCGTTTGACCGGGTATACTCTAATTCTTGTAGTAAGAACAGGTTTAGAAAATAAAAATAAATACATACAAAAAATGGTGGTCAACGTTGATGGCATTTTACTTAATTATTATTTTAAAGGTAGGCCTATTTATAATATCTATCGAAAGTTAAAGATGTAAATCACATTACTTGAGTTATGAGTAAATCAATGCAGTTTTACTAAAGTTTGTGACTGCCATTTACTCTTCTTACGATCACAATTAGAGTATACTCAACCTAAAGACAATACAAATATAAATTATATTAAGTAACATTTTACAATACTTTACAAAACAATTGTGGAAAAGTTAATACATTTCCATGTGTGTTTAGTTCCCATAGTATTTACAAAGTCCAGTCCTGTGTTAGGGAAAGAACTATAAATAAAACCAATGACAAACTAAACACTTCTTTATTTATTAATAAACAAAAATCTTTGTAGCGTTTCTATTGAATTATAACAAGAAAAGGTTTATGTTCAGAGGTTGTAGACCAATTGAGAATAACTAATTAACAGTTTGATATGTTTATTAATATGCAGAAATATACATTAATACAGATTACGAAGAAGCAAACTATACCGTACGAGAGACAACAAGAGCAATAAGAGCGTACATGCGCAGCAACAAGCATATTACTATTGCCTCTCCTCGCGTGTGCAAACACACACACACACACACAATATCACTTTCACTGTGCAAACACCTGCGCACCACAGATGTCACTACATTTATATTTGCTGTAATATAAATTTAATCGGGTGACCTGGTGGTCTAGGGGTAAGGTGTCAGACTTCTGTGCTGAGGGTCCGGGGTTCAATCCTCGGTCCCGGCACAGAT
>CABFWO010002109.1:116710-136732 GCA_902155825.1 Timema genevievae | reverse complement strand
CAGTCCCATCTCTCAACTCTCTTCCTTGCCCTAGATACAGGCAACCAGTCAGACTTATAAAGGGAGCTAGTAGCTGCTACAGTCCCTCCCATCTCTCAACTCTCTTCCTTGCCCTATATACAGGCAACCAGTCAGACTTATAAAGGGAGCTAATAGCTGCCACAGTCCCATCTCTCAACTCTCTTCCTTGCCCTAGATACAGGCAACCAGTCAGACTTATAAAGGGAGCCATGGGCGGGCAACACATTTTCCAATCTAACCAAGGCTGTTATTAATGAGAAGTGAAATTCGCCACACCATGTAAAAATTGAGAAATTATGTTACTCGATCGGACATTTAAAACAACACACACAGTTTGAACAACTTAATTCAAAACAGGTACACTTTAATTACTCATTTAAAACCTCCTCAAAGGCTGTTCAATTTGAAAATGTAAGACAGTTGAATGCGAAATTTGACAATATAGTTTTCTTACCAGTTGCAGAAACAATGGCTGAATATCTTAACTCAATGCACGTCTTACAAATTGATATAAACAATTCGAGTGCACCCACTTCAGTGGCTGAATGGTCTAAGGTGTCAGTCTTGTGTTAGACTGGCCTGCTGATGACAGAGTGATCGGGGCTCGGATCTCTGTCGGGACTATCGAGGAGGATTTTTTCTAAATAGTTTCCTACTATTTTCTCACGCAAATACAGGTGGATTACCTGTAAAATGCTTCCTTCCTCATCCCTACCCCATTAGAGTAATTATATATTATGCGTATAACCTAAACAATGAGTATATTATAATATATTGCGCGTCTGGGCTACATCATTCGTAGCCCAGTAGTGGAAAGTTTAGCCAGTACTAATGTACCGTTACCCATAAAACGGCTGAATGTACTAATCGTACATCCTTTCCATGTTCCGATGAGATGAGGTGATGGTGATGGTGAATATGAGGGTGTAGAACTAGTAGAATCTCTTAAACCTAGCTTAAGCCTAACTAACCAAACCCTGCGACCGTTGGGGTGGTTCCCCTTTTGAGAGAAATACCCGAGGTACCAGCTGGGAATTGAACCCGGGAC
Organism: Timema genevievae; assembly: GCA_902155825.1. Lineage (NCBI taxonomy): Eukaryota > Metazoa > Arthropoda > Insecta > Phasmatodea > Timematidae > Timema > Timema genevievae. The sequence continues at coordinate 135,663 of CABFWO010002109.1, read as the reverse complement.
CCATAATCTCGTAGCCAGGTGCATTGACCACTACACCATGGGGCCAGTTTGAACAACTAGTAAGACTCGGTAATAAAAAATCTAGATCGATGTTTTTACTGATGGATTTCATCGTATAGGACGTCAATTCACACATCTACGTTGATCTAACATGGACAATGATTACGTTTATCAAGTTGGCCAAACACATTATCCAAATATATTCTAATTCAAACGGTCGATTATGCTACGTTTGTGCTCATATGTTCCCTAAATGCAGCTTTTGTGTTGTCAAACTACGCCCGTAGTAACGAGTTTAATGTGTGGTGAGCCGGCTTGATGTTCAAGTTGGCGCCATATTTTCGGAATCAAAGTTACATCTACTATTCCTGTTGGAATACATTTTTGGTACCATGCGTTTATTGCTTTACCTTTACAACTCGCGCACTGGTGCGATTTGAAATCAATTAATCATCGATTATAGCTAATAGCTACACATTTATTCAAAGAGTGCATTACAATATCAGTTCTTTAATCGACTTACGGCCTTAATAACGAACAGTTCTGACAATTAATCATATAATATATATATAGTATTGTACAGTAGCACACAAACACTACTTATATATTTCATGTCGTGTCATTCCAAGTGGCATCAACCATCACTCATTGTTCATATTTCATTTTATAAAAACTGTAAACGCTCCACTCTAAGTGAAAAACTACCTAGGTATTTAAAGTGCACTCCCTAAAGTGACTGAGTATATCACCACACAACTTATAAACAAACCTAAATCTATAACAAACACAACACCCAGCCCCCAGCCGTTAATTCATCATTGTGAACCCCACTTCAGTGGCTGAATAGTCTAAGGTGTCACTCTTGTGTTGGACTGGTCTGCTGATCACGGGGCGATTGGGGTCTGATGTACTTAGGGAGGTTCATCCTAAATGGTTCCCCACTCTCCTAACGCGCAAATGTGGGTAAATTACCTCTAAAATGATTCCTTCCTCATTATAATCATTCCTACCCCATTATAATAGTAAGAAAATGTGCGTACAACCTGAACAGGTAGTAAGACGTGGTGATAAGTTTGAAAAGGGAAAACCCACATTTATCCAATGACAATCTTTTTGGCCATGCCAAGAATCGAATCCGGGACCCTTAGCTCAATTGGTAGACGTGCTACCGACTGAGCTAAGGTGTTCAACTACAGCTTAATTAATTCAAACATTTTTAAGGAGAGGTTTAATTTTTAAGTAATGTTGATTGCAAAATATAATATTAGATCAAACATATCTCATCGTTTAGCTTATGACTCTTACTGTCACGGAGATGTTGGGGATACTTTGGGAAGAGGATTGGATATAGTTTCTTTCCTCGTGCTCCACGTCTTGCTACCCGTCCGGGCAAGTATATTTGTGGGAATCACTATTTTGGGCACATTGTCTAAATGTCAAGCTCATTTAGTTTGGTTTGCCGGTTGGTGTTTGAATCACAGTTGAATAGACTGAAGGTGTTTTTTCCTACATGATTTCCAACTCAGGCTCAGTGAAAGTGCGAGCATATTTTCTCTAAATACTAACTACCACATTAGTGCAATTAATACTGTATATATGCGCGCGATTAACTCTAATGTGCTGTAAGACGCGGTGATTTATACTATATCTGTGAGTATAATCCGAACGGGATCAGAATAAGGAAGATAGAATTAAAGGTAATGTACTGGAATACGAAAATATATCGCTGGGTTTGGAATCAGTTTCCCAGAAGCCTATAGTAACTGTGTAAATCAGTACGTATTAACGCTCTCGGCCATAGAAGACAGATATTGAAGGACGTCAAAGCCTAAAAATAAAAACTACTATATTTATAAAAAAGTTATTTTTTTATTACCGCGTCTTACTATCCGTTCTGGTTCGACGCATATGTACTAATTACACTAATGAGCTAGGGATGAGTAAGGTTGAGCTTAGAGGAAGTGTACCCACATTTTAAGGGGAGTGAGAATGTAAAATCAAACCACCAGACCGGGATTTGAACCCCAATCCGTCATCGATTGTCCACTCTATTGCGAGAGCGACTCTTTAGATCAAAAAAGGTTGCCTAACGTAATTTAAAATGCGTTTATAATTTGTAGCCTACCAATAAAAAATTGTTTCACGGGGAAAATTGCGTAATCTCATTCTTTTGTTTTTAATAAAATAAAAAAATCTTATTTTTATTTCTACGCCTAGTAGCTTTCCAAACAATTCGAACATTAAAAAATCTCTTAAAAAATGGATATATCGGAGCTCTTGATCCGCATAAACAAGGGCTCTACATTAATATTCAACATAATAATGTGGGAATGATAGGCCTCCACCGTGGTTCGGATCCCACGTTAAACTGTAGGTCCTCCATTTCATCTCACAATCACCCTATCATTACACGTTAGCGTGAGTGCCTATAGCCCTAACGAGTAGTAAGACGCGGTGCTAATAATAATACATACATAATCACACAAAACTGCACTCAAGATTCCTCCTTTAAGAGTATTCACGGAAAACTATGAAGGACGAGCTGTGAGCTACAGCCTCTTAGGTCAGACACTAAATAACGTCTTCACAGTAATTAAGCTCCGGTGGAGATATCCTCGTCTCGGCTCGCCGCGATTATATAACAATAGGTCCATGTGGTGATTTGGTGCGGAATTGTGGAGGTATTCACCACCTCGGGCAATGGTAACATCTTATGTTTGGGTCTAAATTATGAATGATTTAGTGCTTGGGAAACATGTAAAATACAACTAGTGATGGAGAAACAGATAAAATACAACTAGTTGTGGGGAGACAGATAAAATACAACTAGTTGTGGAGAAACAGATAAAATACAACTAGTTGTGGGGAGACAGATAAAATACAACTAGTTGTGGGGAGACAGATAAAATACAACTTGTGGTGGGGAAACAGATAAAATACAACTTGTGGTGGGGAAACAGATAAAATACAGCTAGTGGTGGGGAAACAGATAAAATACAACTTGTGGTGGGGAAACAGATAAATTACAACTAGTGGTAGGGAAACAGATAAAATACAGCTAGTGGTGGGGAAACAGATAAAATAAAGCTAGTGGTGGGGAAACAGATAAATTACAACTAGTGGTGGGGAAACAGATAAAATACAACTTGTGGTGGGGAAACAGATAAAATACAACTAGTGGTGGGGAAACAGATAAAATACAGCTAGTTGTGGGGAGACAGATAAAATACAACTTGTGGTGGGGAAACAGATAAAATACAACTTGGGGTGGGGAAACAGATAAAATACAACTTGTGGTGGGGAAACAGATAAATTACAACTAGTGTGTGGGGAAACAGATAAAATACAACTTGTGGTGGGGAAACAGATAAAATACAACTAGTGGTGGGGAAACAGATAAAATACAGCTAGTGGTGGGGAAACAGATAAAATAAACTAGTGGTGGGGAAACAGATAAAATACAGCTAGTGGTGGGGAAACAGATAAAATACAGCTAGTGGTGGGGAAATAGATAAAATACAACTAGTGGTGGGGAAACAGATACAATACAACTTGTGGTGGGGAAACAGATATAATACAGCTAGTGGTGGGGAAACAGATATAATACAGCTAGTGGTGGGGAAACAGATAAAATACAACTAGTGGTGGGGAAACAGATATAATACAACTAGTGGTGGGGAAACAGATAAAATACAACTAGTGGTGGGGAAACAGATAAATTACAGCTAGTGGTGGGGAAATAGATAAAATATCATTATTGGTGGGGAAACAGATAAAATACGACTTGTAATGGTGAAAAAAATAAAGCACAGCTAGTGATGGGGTAACATAAAATATACAACTAGAGATAATGAACCATTTAAATTCAGCTAATAATAATAATAATAATAATAATAATTTTTTACATCCATTACTGTTTCCAGCCTATGGTCTGGTTCTGTTTTTTATTCAAGCCATACATTCTTCACTACCGGCTTGCTAGGCGTGTCGTAGCTTCATATACTTTATGGTCTAACTTAAGATTAGGATAGGCACAACTTCCAGTATCCGGCCGTTAATTTATCAATGTGAAAGGCCCTATTTTCATCAATGATAATGTTTCGGCCATGCCAGGAATCGAACCTAGGACACTTATCTCAGTAGCCAGACACGCTATCGATTGAGCTAAGGTGTCAGACTAACTAATAATAATGACAAACATATACACTATAAGACAATTAAAAAATGTATTTCAATGTTTCCCCAAAAATATACCTTAGCAAAAATCCATCGCGTTAAACAGTAAGAGTATAAATCTGTATTCAAAAGTGTATTTTGTTAGTATCTTAATGGGTTTTTAAATACACTTTCACCCACTAAGCCCGTCGTCACCAAATAACAACTATCAATTACGGACCGATCTCATATTTTAGTATAGGCCATACTTTCAAGGTCCTACGTAGTTTTTATAATAGTTTCCGTAATTTAAACTGGTAAATAGATACACTTGGCAAAAGTAAAAAAAAAATATTAGAGATATAAATATTTCAAATGGCTTTATTTTGACACATTCAAAGGGCCCCACACATGGTCAGTTCGGACTGATCAGTTCGAATTGCCATGTGTATACAAGGAAGGCCATTGATCAGTCCGAACAGACGGTGTGTGGAGAGAGCGGGTGGGAGGTCAGTCCAAATGATCAGTCCATCAGTCCGAACAGACGGTGTGTGGAGAGAGCGGGTGGGAGGTCAGTCCAAATGATCAGTCCGAACAGACGGTGTGTGGAGAGAGCGGGTGGGAGGTCAGTCCGAATGATCAGTTGATCAGTCCGAACAGACGGTGTGTGGAGAGAGCGGGTGGGAGGTCAGTCCGAATGATCAGTCCATCAGTCCGAACAGACGGTGTGTGGAGAGAGCGGGTGGGAGGTCAGTCCGAATGATCAGTCCATCAGTCCGAACAGACGGTGTGTGGAGAGAGCGGGTGGGAGGTCAGTCCGAATGATCAGTCCATCAGTCCGAACAGACGGTGTGTGGAGAGAGCGGGTGGGAGGTCAGTCCGAATGATCAGTCCATCAGTCCGAACAGACGGTGTGTGGAGAGAGCGGGTGGGAGGTCAGTCCGAATGATCAGTCCATCAGTCCGAACAGACGGTGTGTGGAGAGAGCGGGTGGGAGGTCAGTCCGAATGATCAGTCCATCAGTCCGAACAGACGGTGTGTGGAGAGAGCGGGTGGGAGGTCAGTCCGAATGATCAGTCCATCAGTCCGAACAGACGGTGTGTGGAGAGAGCGGGTGGGAGGTCAGTCCGAATGATCAGTCCATCAGTCCGAACAGACGGTGTGTGGAGAGAGCGGGTGGGAGGTCAGTCCAAACGATTAGTCCATCAGTCCGAACAGACCGTGTGTCGTGGAGCAAACATCCTATGTTTATTGATACACTCTTTCATTCAGAAGTGAAGTACTTACTCTCTTACATTTTAATTGTTCAAATAAATCTATTTGTATTGTGTATTCGTGCTTGTGGTGTTAATGTATTCCAGCTATAAAGACTATATTTTGGAATTTATTGAATCATGGCGAGATCAAGAATGCTTGTGGGATGTAAACACTAAAGATTATTAATATGAGAATACTGTCCTCGCTTCAATAGCCAATCCTTCACACTCACAATTTTATTTTCCGTTCCCTCTTTTGTTTACTGTTTTTACGATAAGTGCGATTGCAGCACACAATGTTACATCCATATTAAAGCCTTAAAAAACACAAAAACACGTCGAGCACCAACCACGCTCTATTTCTGACTGACCTTTAGCTGCATTCTTTGAGCCGGTTTATTATGTCTGCATATAACTTACACAATAAATACTATAATGTACACAATAGATAGTCCTCCGGTCGTTAATTTATCATGGAAATTGGGGAAGCCTTAATTTCACCATTGACAATTTGTCGAACACTATTAATCGAACTCGAGACCCTGTTCAGTAGATAAACGTGCTGCCAATTGAGATAAGGTATGATACTTTATTTTAATACAGAAAAATATAAGATTTGTAACACTGCAAATTAAACAGACATTAAAATGTAAATATCCTTCTCAAGCTCGCTGATTATTTTCTGAAAATTGAAAATTGACACCTGGACATGCGAATCGAACCCGGGACCTTTGGCTTAGGGTTCGATTCCCGTGTCCAGGAGTCATTTTTCAATTTTCAGAATATTATATCTAACTGAAGTAATTACAATTAATATAGCTCTGGCTATTTACTCTTAATCAGTGATTATTAATTATTCTAGACAACTGAGGCACACCTAGGCAACAAGGACGTCAGTATCGTCTAGTCTATTTATATATGTTGGGTAGGTCTTGGTTCAAATCCCAGACAGATGTACTCAGGTATTTATTCCTACCGGTTTCACACTTTCCGTCTCCACGAAAATGCTGACACTTTCCCTATAAATTCTACCTTCCATATCCCTAGTGTTTTTGTGAACTAAGCGGATAGCCCGGGCATGTACAGTAGCCCCATGGCTTCTTTGGTGCTGACTGACAGCTCACAGCTGTCTTCTGACAGTCAACATTTAGGTATATACCTAAATTTTTACTGTCAGAAGTGACAGCTGCTAAAGACATGTTTTTGCAGATCATATGGTTTGGCGTAGGGATACATAATTTGGTCTGGTAACTTTTCAAAGCCGTCAGCTGTCAGTCAGCACCAAAGAAGCTATGGGGCCACTGTAGTTAGACACACGGAGGTGGCAGGAGAGAATCGGTAACCACTAGATAACAGCTGATTCCGGACAACATCCAAACGCTCCAAATAAAAGTGGTAATGTCGGCTCTTGAGTGATAACCCAGTGGAGTACAAGAGAGAATCATCTCGCCCCGAGGCTGAGGGGACGAACGGGGAGAGGACATTTTGCTTAAAAGGCAACGGTCGCCATTTGAACACTTTCGACGAGTGCACGTCTGTTCCAGAAAGTTCCTCGCTACAGTATGATCCGCGATCCAGTTACCGACCACTAATTATTTATCTGAAAGGGGATGGAGGAAATAAAGGAACATGATTAAACTGCGTCCAGACTAGCGAGCCAAACCTCGATCCGAGCCGAGCCTTAAACCGAACCTCGAGTCTAACCTCGAGCCGAACCTTAAAACGAACCTCGCCTCGTACGTCGTTAACGTCGGATAATTGGGTTTGTCGGAATGTTCGCAGCAACCTAGTGAGTGTCGGTATTTCGATGAAACATCAAAGGACGTTACGAGGCTCAAAACTCATTGGACGGTGGGTGCTGCGAGCCGAGCCTAGATACTACTCATACCCATGACCTAGTAGTCATAAGGTTTTTTGTTTGTTTTTTTACCACCACGTCTTACTATTTGTTCGGGCAACACGCATTTTAACTACACTAGTGAAGTGGGAATGAAGATTGTTGAATTTTAGAGTAAAATAATCCGAATTTGTATGAAGGGAGAGTGGGAAAACCATTTATAAGAAAACACCTCAGAACCCCCAACCATGAGTTGAACTATGACCTCACTATCACCGGTAATTTACTCTCACACTAGGGTGACGCGTTAGATCATTCGACCGTTAATGCGTGTTGAAGATAAATAGTTAAATGTCCAGATTCTTGTAATAGTGTTGGGAAAATCTCTCTACATAAGGGATGCGTCATGATATAAAATGGTCCATCATTTACTGGTACATCTTATAACTTCCAGGAGTTACAAGGTCTACTTTAATGCATTTAAACGTCATGAGAAGTGTTATGTTGCTATACCTTTGACATATATATATATATATATATATATATGGTGTGCGCCTACTTTTTCCTTGCAATTGTTTTAGTTCCAGTCATTTTCTAATTTTTGACGTTGTAATAGTTGCTAAATTCACTTTCAATCATAATTTTAGATTGATAAATATTAATGAATACTTACATCGTAATATTTATTTACTATTCTTAACCTTAATTTGGGAAGTCCTTTATTTTAAGGTGGTATAAACTAGTTATTATCTTATGCAATTGTTTTTATTTTTATGAGCTAGCCTGCTATCCAGATAGTTGATAGTAATTATTATTGGCTTACAACAGTTGGCTTGAATGCAATTATTTATTGGAAAGTTTTAATATAGTATTATTACAGTAGTTTGATCTATAACTAAAAAAAATGGTCGTGATCTAATTTAGATTAGGGTTGAAATGATTTTATGGGAAGTAATATAACATATTTATAAATAGGTATTTCTTTACCATCGATACTTTAAAAACGTATGTACTAAATTTTCTCACACACCCTTAATAGAATCACATGGTATAAGTCATCGGTCTCGCAAAATACTGGCTTGCCGGTGGTGGTTCGAATCCCAGCCAGGTGGATTCAAGATGGTTTTCCAAATGCGAAGTTTAATTGTTGATTTTCCGTCCCTTCTTCGCACTAACATCCAAACTATATTCCTCATCAGTACTCATTAATCCCGCTTCAGGGGTCGAACGAGTGGTCTAACGCTTCACTCTCGTGTTAGACTAGACTGCTGAAGACGGAGAGATCGGTGTTCGATTTTGGTTGAGTGCACTGAGGGTGGTTTTTCTAAATGGTTTTTCACTCTCACCCCACGTAAATGTGGGTGCACTTCCTCTGAATTCAACCTTCACGATCCCTAACACATTAGATTAATAAGTAAACTAGCGTATAACCCGAACGGGTAGTAAAACGCATTGCTAAAAAACAAAATGGGTTGTGGCTGTGTCATGGACACGGCCGTGTGTTGTACGTGAAAACGTTTATGTAACGGGTTATATTTTTTAAATAAAATATTTTTATTTATGTATTTAGGATAAAAGCAAGGAAACAAATTATTATTGTGTTATAATTATTGTATTTTTGATAATATTTTTTTTTATTCTAACACCTTATTATATTCACTGTCACTACTTTAAACTAATGTATATACAATCGATAGATTTTGACGACATCTGACGATTAAAACTTAAAATGAACATCGTAGCTTCTCCGAGTCAAAAGTTATACTAATGGCAAATCTCGATACGCAGCAAAATAACCTCAAAATGGCGGCGCTTCCCCCTCCACCGCACGCAATGCGTCACTGTTCTCGCTTATCGTAATGAATTCTTTGATCCTTTAGCTATCCAGTGGTATAATTTAATTTTGGATGTAGAGGAAAGATTCGAAACTACAACACCAAACTGTATCACCCGATTTTGTTATCATTAGGTTTTTTTGGATTGCCCCCGTATGGTAGCAAATTTAAAGACGTATTAACGTCAATAAAAAGTACTCCTTAATTTAATCAGTTAGTAATCATAATAAAAGAACATTTGCCTCTATTCCATTTTGGATGATCCAACATGTAATGTTCATTTACCAAACTCTCATTGACTTCACTGTGGATGTACCATGAAAATGTAATCATTTTATTTTACTATTATATTGATAAGTATTTCAATAATTTCAGAATATGTGTTTCGTGGGAACTCAGCCAGCAACGATTTGGAAGGTAAAAAAAAACTCGAAATTATTTTGCTCTTAACAAGGCTTAGCTTCAAAACTTTATTTAACATGTTTTTTTGTATCATAATCATTCCCATTACTTTTGGTTTGAATGTGCATTCTTCGTAACTTTATCAATAAATGCGTGTGTAAGAACATAACAAGTATAAAATCAATAAATTAATTATTGATAAATAATATTTTAAACGACTACTTTTAGAAATATATTCAATAATTAAATATTTGTTCTACTAATTATGACGTTAACTAATGTGCTTTACTTACATTTTCGTAGTTATCATCTTGGGTATTTCGCCACTGAAAACTTTGCTCCCCCTTCCCTTTGCAAATTGGAAAATAATATTTAGAATAATAGGGCTTAACGCAAAAATAATGTGCCTGAGCTCTCATTCTAAAAGCCAGAGTTAAATTCTGGATAGCTACATTGTGAGTGATTTTAATATTTTTTAAAAATTCTATCAGTGCTTTATAAGCCAACTAAACAATGCGTTAACTCTTTTACTTTTACTCTTTTATTGACAGTTCGTGGTTGACAATAATTAGAGATTATTGGCGCAGAAACAAGGGGGTACTGTGAAATATAGTTGCCACTCAAATTTGAATTAATGTAATTTGTATTGATTAGTAATTAATAGATTCAAGGCTAAGTAGTATTTGATTCACTGAAAATTATAGATGTGTGTATACTGTAAATTTTTGTAGCAGGATACTGTGAACTATATAGCAATACATATTTTAACGGTGAGAAAAGGACTGTTATAACCTTAAAAACCTTCTTTAAATAGTTTTTAAACACTAAAGTTTAAAATATAAAATCATGGTTGAGGGTCAGGCCTCCCCTTTATTACAGAGATATTCCAAGCACCTAAATAATATCAGCAACAATTTATCACAAGTATCCCCTCCCCCCACCCAAACCAATAACGTTCCTGCGTCTGTGATAATGTTTTATAAATAAACACAAGTAGGCTGCATCATACATCTCATTTATTAAATAAATGGCAAGACACAATCGTTCATATTGTGAGTTATAGCTTCGAATTAAATTTTCAAAAATAGGTTTTTAGTAAACTACCCTTACGTAACTTTTCCTCATAAAACCAAACACATCACCTTAATAATCACAATAAACAGTCTGTATACGTAAATTTTACACCAAATTTATCAAATATTTTAAATAAAATTTTCAAAAATAAGTAGTAGTAAACTACCCTAAATCTTTTGTAATTTGTAACAATAAAAATGTTTTCTTATTTTTTATGAAAAACTATTCCCATCTAGCCATGTTGGATTCAATCTGCAATGTTAATTTCAAAAAATTTCAAAATTACTATAATATGTCGTAAGTTAACAACCATTAAATTAATTTATTTAAGAAAATTAAATATACATTATTATTGATCATGTGAAATAGTTCCCAGATATTAATTTTGAACAAAATCATTAGATATTTTTAAGAAAATATTTTTTTTCAAAAATGATTTATTAGTAAACTACTATAAAAATTTATTTTTTAGAAAAATGGGTGTATAAACTATTTTTAATGCAAAAAATATATAAAGATAACAATTTTGATCCAAATCGCTAGAGCCATTTTTTAAAATATCACCTTAAAATTCTTTTAAAAATATATTTATATATAAACTACCCTTAAAAATGCCCCCCCCTAAAAAAAAACAAGTATACAGTTTCATTTCTAATATCAAACACTCCTTAGATATATATTCAAACAAAATCATTAAATACATTTTTTTAAATATTTCGAATTTTCAAAAATCACTCATCAATAAACTACTTTCTAATGAATCTTTAACACACACAAAAAAAGTACACACTGTTTATTGGGACGCCAACACCTCTCTAAATATACAGTTTAAACAAAAGCGTTAGAGCCATTTAAGAAAAACTTGTAATTCCAAAAAAATCACTCAATAGTAAACCACCCATAATTTGAGGGATAAGGTCAAAATCTAATCTAAATCTAAATAATATTAAGTTTGAACGAAATCAATCCAACCTCTTTGAATCGGTGGCTAAGGACAGAAATAATTCTAAAATCCATTGTTTTGGGTTTGGGTTCACATAAAACGTAAATATTAATCACTATCTCTAGATTTGTTTTACGATTAAATACTTTATTTTGATATGAGAAAGTAAAAATTATATCAAAATAAACTTGTACTTTCACTGCAAGCAAATCAAATTTTCAAACAAATTGGTTCCCTCTTACGCACTTAAGTTAGTATTCAGGAAGGGGAGCAATGCCCCCGTGTGACCCCTCTCCCCCGCTCTCTTTTCCACAGCCATCGCTCTCGTGCCACTGGTCATTGCCCATAGCCAAGCCTACCAAACACAACTATTAAAATTAAAATAAAACCGATAAACTATTTCCGTATCCCCTATTTTCAACTTAATTAACCTGTTCAAGTTTCACTTCACAAAGAAAACGTGTATCATGTTATTGCTAACAACCAACTCTTTTGTTGATTATTGTTATGGTCACAATGTATGTTGATAAGAACTTAACAACAAGCCGTTTAAAAGAGATAAATCCATCAGAGATAACCATGACACAACAGGGAAGTTATTTTCTTACCGTGCCTTCAAACAACACAATACTTTCCTGAGGTTTTAAACCTATAAATCTTGTAGCACACTCGTAAATTCAATGGAAATAAACGTGCAGGGAATCCAAATGTGGCATTTAAATGTAAATTGCTTTGTAATTACTGTGGTTCCGCCAGGGATGTGACTAACACATGGCTTCATTGCGATCCTTAAATCTGAGCTTTCTAAACTTTCTGGCTTTGTACAAAGCTTCTAAAAAATGTACTTTTTGTCACACGTCCCTTTTTTTAAATTATAATTAAGAAAAATAATATTATCAATCAATATCGAAATTATTTTTTATTTAAGATAAATTTTCTAATTTTTATCCAAACCTCATCCAACACCAGAGCAAAATATTTACATTAAAATTTAAATTGTTAAATACTGTGAATGGATTTTGAACAAAAAAAATTCAAAAATGTTTCAAAGATTATTATTCATTTGAAATATTGTTATTTTCCGAATGACTAGATCATTTTATATTTTAAAAAAGACTCCATGGTGTCTGCCAGCAATCGAGTGGACGCCGCTTGTAGACTAAGATAGTGCCAACATCCACGGATATAGGGTATAATATTGTCAGCACAACAATCCCTCCGGCTGCTGATCTCAGTTTTCTAGACTGAAACCGCCACTTATTTGATCAAGTAGCTCCTCATTTGCCATGGCTGAGTTGACCCCGTTCCAAACCCACTGTTTCACAAAAAAATATGGAAGCGCTGGGGAGATAGTTTTATAATTTAAACAAAATTTTGCTTAGTAATTTTCTAACGTAATTGAAATATTGTAAAATGTTGAATCTTTGGATGATTTTGTTCATATTATATTTTTTATATTCATTAAATTTTATTTTATTACCTTTTAATGTTTTGATTTAGTTTTTAACGTAGATACTAAAAAAACACAATTTTACTAATAGGCCTACTACAAATGTTACTGTTTGGAATCTATTATTTAATATTGTAGTTAGATTTCAATTTCATGAATAACTGTTTGTCTCCCTTAGAATAGGGGAGTTAATCTCTAATTAGCTATAACCAAACTAAACTTATCACTTACCCTTTATTAACTATTATAAAAGTAAGTAAAGTATAAAAGAGTATATTGGTTATTTTTAGATTTTTTTATCTACAATTTCTAACATTTTAGTCTTATTACATTAATTTTGTATTTATTAATGACGCTACTTTAAGTTGGCCATCATAATGCTTAAACAATTAATAGCTAACATGTTTTATTCACTCTAAACTCATTAAGGTTCTTTGCTTGCAACGAGTGTATCTAATTTGTTAATCAAATACTTTCTGAAAATGGTTTATCAAGCAACTAACCTTTAAAACATATATAGTGATAATTAGTAGTAGTTCTGGCTCTAGCCTTGAGAAACTATCATTTATTAGTCATCTTGTTCCGGTTTTCCCTACGGTCTAAGATTGAACTAGGGTGCCTCAGTCTTTTAGCCAGCCTCCCTCAGTCCTAAACCGTGGAAAAAACCAAAGGCTCTACTTCTTTCGTTTAGGTTTTTACTATAAAGTATGGTGTTACAGTATGTCACAAAATGTGGTGTTCAGAGTCTTCTTATTTCTTATTTTTAGACAAATTGGTCAGAAAAAAAAAGTTAACTCATCTACGACCTTGAGGAATTGTCTTGAAATGTCAAGAAAGTATGTAATACCAGCTACATAATCACAAAACATTTCTACGAATTCTAGTCTTTGCTTTATAGTACTTATAAATCCCTTCCCCGAGAAATGCTAAAGAATTGTGTAATTTTAAATCTACTATATATATTGTAAAATGTATATTCCCAACATGATTTGGACTATCGTAGGTTACTTGGCATAAACGATAGGAATAATTCACGTCCTTGAAGTTAGCCCCGCTATTTTTAAAAGTTCATGTTTTGATGATTGCAATAATTTGTACCAGATTGTTCCACAAAAATTTTCGTTTGTTCCGTTTTGATTGGTCCACAAATGATATGTTTACAACTTCATGGTAGCCCCCCCTCATCAACATTTGAAAATTGATATTTTATTGGTGGCGATCGTTTGTTCATTGTTTGCACAAACGTGGATTGAACTTGTGACACTTGGTTTACTCGAAAGGACCAACTTCACGGTAGTAAACCCCCCCCCTCGCTTTTAAAAATTCGTGCCTTTATGATTGCAATCGTTTGGTTTTCGTTTGTAAAAAAAATCGTTTGTTCTATTTTATTAAGCCCACAAATGATATATTACATTGGGGACTACTAGGTAAACTTCAATATGTTTAAAAAATGTCATGTATTTATGGTTGAAATCGCTTGTTCTTTGTTAATTTCAAAGTGTTCCACAAAAAGTTCATTTGTGGGCCTATCAGAACGGAACAAACTAATTTTTTTTCAAACAATCCGATACAAGCTAAGAACAAACGATTGTAATTATAAAAAACATGAATTTTTAAAAGTGGGGGGGCAGGGGGGACTAGACCAACACCTACACTGCGATCACTAAAACAATTGTGTGGGACAATCCGGTACAAACGAAGAACAAACGATTGTAATTATAAAAACGATATTTTTTTTAAAATTTTGTAACGGTGGGAGGAGGCAGGGACAACTTCACGAACGTGAATAATTCCTCTCGTTTATGTTAATCTTTAGTTTATACAGTTTTAAACATAACTGGCTGTTAATAAATGCGTATGAATTATAATTTTACAAACTATTAGTTTTAATTATGAATGTATTTATAAACCCTAACTCCAAAGAGTCTAATTATCATTTTTAGTGTGACTTAGCTTTGAAAATGACCAAGCTTATATACGCGTTCGACTTTAATCCGCCAAAACCATAGTTCGATTCCCATTTGAGCCTTGTCAGGTATTGACTGACCATGCATTATCTATACTATGTGTGATCTAGTCAGTTTTTAATTCTTACTTTGTATCATCTGAGTCATACGGATTCTGATCCTTGTTTCAACTGAGTCATACGGATTCTGATCCTTGTTTCAACTGAGTCATACGGATTCTGATCCTTGTTTCAACTGAGTCATACAGATTCTGATCCTTGTTTCAACTGAGTCATACGCATTCTGGCCCTTATGTCACCTGAGCCATACGCATTCTGACCCCTGTGTAATATGAGCCACACGCATTCTGATCCCTGTGTAATATGAGTCATACGCAATCTTACCCCTGTGTAATATGTGCCACACGCATTCTGACCCCTGTGTAATATGAGTCATACGCAATCTGATCCCTATATAATATGAGCCACACGCATTCTGACCCCTGTGTAATATGAGCCACACGCATTCTGACCCCTGTGTAATATGAGTCATACGCATTCTGACCCCTTTGTAATATGAGTCATACGCAATCTGACCCCTGTGTAATATGAGCCATACGCATTCTGACCCCTGTGTAATATGAGTCATACGCATTCTGACCCCTGTGTAATATGAGCCACACGCATTCTGACCCCTGTGTCATCTGAGTCATACGCATTCTGACCCCTGTGTAATATGAATCATACGCATTCTGACCCCTGGGTCATCTGTGTCATACGCATTCTGACCCCTGTGTCATCTGAGCCACACGCATTCTGACCCCTGTGTCATCTGAGTCAAACGCATGTGTAATACCCCTGTGTAATATTAATCATACGCATTCTGATCCTTGTTTCATCTGAGTCATACGTATTTTGGGCCTTGTACACAAACATATAATATACCCAGACACTAAACCTCCAAGCTAAAATGCAAGGCCGTAGCCAGCCAGTAAAATTAGGGGGAGCTTGGTGGGCACGTCCCCCAAATCCCGGAGGCTAGAAAAAATTCTAAATCTTAAACACCTCTGGAAGCTCTTTGAAGTGCTTTTTATGGTAACACAGCCTCCTAATTTGAACTTGTACCTTAATTTTGATATTGTTTGAACCATAAATAAAGCCTTATATATTTTGTTAATTAAATTTTGGGGGCGGTTTGAACCCCCAACACCCCCTACCCCCGACTACGGCCTCGTTAAAATTGTTGCGCTCTTTTTGACAGCTTGAGTTCTTCAACACTAGGATCGCTGCGGTTAGTCCTATTATCACCCAGCAGTGACACTAGCGAAGCCTAGTGTTGAAGGACTCAAGCTGGTAAAAGGAGCGCAGCTAAACCCCCGTATGGTTGAGAGTCTGTTTCTATTATTTGTCTGTGCCCTTGTGTCATCTAACTTGAGTGTCGGCTAACCCGTTTGTTACCTTGACCGTAATTATTCCACTACTTTAGTTATCATCTGTTATTGGTAGCCGTGTGTCTTCTTGTGTGTTTCCAGGACCATATGTAACTATTTGTTAAATGTTCCATTTATCCCTAAGTTTCGTGCCATTCAGGTCTAAAAACCCCTTAGTCTAGATCTAGATTCTAGAAGCTCACTTCTCCGGTTGGATTGTATCAATGGATGTCATTTGTCTGACAGAAACGAACATTCTGCCCGATCTGGACGAGAACCGTGGACCTTGCTCAGACTTTAGGCTCGGGGAGGATGACCTACAGGCTTTCGATTTCATCCGCAAGTTCCAGCTGGACTTGCTTCGCATCCAATACACGGGAGTGACGAGGGTCCGGGGGTCGAACCGTATGCAGACAGCTTACCGCCTCGACAGGGACGCTGATCTCACCCTGCCTACAAGGTAACTAACTATATCATGATGTTGGTAGAAAGACAGTTCTGAAAGGTCTTTTTCCGTACCATAATCCTACTGTATAGTAGTATTTTGGTAGGATAAAAGACCTTCCAGAACAATCTTTCTACTACCGTTCTGGACTCTCTTTTATCCTACCATAATACTTGTACACAGTAGGATTATGGTACGAAAGAAGGCCATCCAGAACAATCTTCCTACTACCGTTCTGGACTCTCTTTCATCCTACCATAATACTTGTACACAGTAGGATTATGGTACGAAAGAAGGCCATCCAGAACAGCCTTCCTACTACCGTTCTGGACTCTCTTTCATCCTACCATAATACTTGTACACAGTAGGAGTATGGTACGAAAGAAGGCCATCCAGAAAGCGCTTTTTACCAAAAGCACGCAGTTCTTCCTGAAGAGCCTGTTATTTAGTTATACGTGGCGTGGAGTTTTGCCAGGATAAACAGAACTACAGTAGCCCCATGGCTTCTTTGGTGCTGACTGACAGTTCACAGCTGACTTCTGACAGTCAACATTAAGGTATATACCTAAATTTTGACTGTCAGAAGTGACAACTGCTAAAGACATGTTTTTTGCAGATCATAGGGTTCGGCGTAGGGATACATAATTTGGTCTGGTAACTTTTCAAAGCCGTCAGAAGTCAGCTGTGAGCTGTTAGTCAGCACCACAGAAGCTAAAACTGAGGTATATTTCAATACAGTTGAATAATGACAGCTGGGCACGGAAATCGTGCTCGGAAGCCTTAGCTTAGCAAACCAAGGCTCTACCACTGAGTTATCCAGTAATTGTCCCGAACTTATGTTTATTCTTCCCTCACCCGACCACGTAGAGTTTAATCTTGTACAAGCGACAGCAAAAACCCTTGTCGCCGATGGCTGTGATACACTGATAGTTCTAGGAGCTAATGAATTCACACGTCAATTAGTATTTTTATTTATTTGAGGTATTTACCGACCACTTTCTGAACCGACTGATTATGTCAGCACACGAGAATTTCTATGAGCGAGAGTGAAAGGGCCTACTAATTTTGCTTGGAAAGGTATTTTCACATACCTTCCAGGGTTATTTTACATGCCAAGATTGCCGTGGGACCACCGGCTTTACTTCCTCTCCGAAGGAAGTTGTGCAACGGATTTTTATCACTCAAGAAAAATTCGACCCCGGTTGGTTTTGAACCCAAGATCATCGGATCTTGAGGTGAGCACTTTACCACAAGACCACTAAAGTCAATGCCCTCAATAGACTCTGACTTAAACTATGAACATGGGCGCCCTCATTTACGGGCAAGGGAGAGCACCTGCCCCCCTTCCCCCTTAGAATTTCCAATTTAATTCAATACATATAATATTTTCTTTTATAAGTAAACATTGTAAACATTTTTTAATCTTCTAGTTTGCCTTACAATTTTTTCTTCAAACAAAGCTGCTTTTGTAGAAAAAGTTATAAATTAATTTGGTAATGACCATAAACGCTTTTGGTTTATATTTAAGTGGGTAGTGTTTTTATATAATGATGTGAAATTAGTTCAAATTATAAGAGTGTAGTTAATTAAATCCTCTAAGAAATATTTATTTTACCTCACTACAATAATAACATATATACCTTCTTAGGGCTTTCTTCCTAAAAAAAAGTAATCTTATTGAATCATTGTATAATGTATAATGATGGAGAAGATAGGCCTATTTGGCTTTTAAATAATGACACCAGATTCCCAAATTTAAAGTTATACTTATGATACCTTACTATTTATATAGTTATGAATAGAATGAATTTTTTTTTATTTTAAATCTATAAGACTTTATTTTATAGGTTTTTTGGTTCCGTTCAGGTTGAAGCAATACCCTTCTCGTTGCAGTTTATATATTTTAAGTATCCTTACAGTGACAGTGCCTGCATAAGTTTTTTCAGGTGCATACGTGTGTGCGCGGGTGGAGGAATATATTTTGTCTTCCTCCTGGAAAATTTCTACTGGCGCCAATTTGTGAGAAAACTCGAAAATTGGAGTTAAAGTTGAGTTTTAGTAGCTTCTCCAACCCGAATCGAAGATTTTTTTCTAAAACTTGAAAAGTTTGAGTACCCGGAATTTTCGATTTTTCCTCAAATTCAGAGTTTAATTAATTCTATTCACTTTTAAGCTTTTTTT
>CABFWO010002109.1:97376-115770 GCA_902155825.1 Timema genevievae | reverse complement strand
TAACAACATTGATAATATATCCCCACCCCCCCTCTTCCGAATCTAACTGGTCCTTTTCTACTGTTCCTCACATCTTCAAGGATAATATTTTATTACATTTTACTTTACGATCTTTTTTTTTATTACGGCTTTGGCAATGAATGAACCCGCTTTGATAGTTGGTCTAGGACAGTATTTCTCAAAGTTCTGAGAATGGAGTCCCTGGCAACATGGTTTGGGTGGTGGCGTTGATAAATTCAGGGAAAACATTATTTATAGGCAATTAGATTTTAGGACTATAAATACAAGACAAAAATTAATGTATTAAATTAAATGTTGAAAATATATTATATAATTACATAGAATTAGTAAGTAATAGTTTTTCGATTATTTTTAACATTCTATATTTTATATTTTTTGATAAATAATGGTTTGTATTTGTTGATTTAAGGTTGGTACATATTTCCGTGAGCCTCGAACGGGAAGGGAGATGTGGTAGTAAAATAATGATTATAGTAATGGACAGAAAAACTGTATAAGTTCCGGGGGCGTAGTGCCAGGGTAAACTATGAGACTTAAGTCTCCCCAAACCATCTAATGGACCATTAACAAAAATAAATAGCAAAGTTTCATATGGTTTTATAAGTTTAAAAACAACTCCCAAAGTGATTACAATTACAGAACACGATAACAATCTCGCGAGTTCTACCGAACAGATATTTATTAGAACTTTTTTTTCTCGATAGATTCATTTTCTTTGAAGATAATCGTATCAAAGTTTATACATTTTCATTAGCAAATACGTATTCTATATTAGGGTGGCCATAGTCAGGGAAAACCCGGAAAACCATTTAATGATATATATGATCAGGAAAAATAGTATATTTGGCTATCTAATCTCTCAATTATGGCATCCTATTCAAACACTGTTTTTATTAAGTCTATGTATATTTATTTTTTAGTGCATTTCAACAATAATTATCTCTGACAAATTGTATATAATGAAATTTTAAACATCGTCATAAATCCAGATATGGCTTTTATTCTCGGAAATATGGATTTTTTAGATCAGGAAAATGTCAGAGAATTATCTTTCTTAGATTTTGTGGTCACTTTGTATATATCATTTACTTTAGTCGATGAATGTATGGACACTACTAAGACCAAGATTGCCGATGTCGTAAAAATTAGTGGCTGTCTCTTAGAAATATATCTAGCTTTTTATTTACATAAACGTCACAAAAACCTCTGAACTTACTCTGGGCTAGCGCTATATAGACCGAGCGGCCATTGCCGTTAGCGATGATAGTGCCAACATTTGCGGATGCAGGGTGTCATGTAGTCAGCACAGTGAACCTTCCAGCCGTTACTGTCACATTTCTATATCGGAGCCACTGCCGGCAAGAGCAAGTAGCTCCTCATTTGTCTTCACGAGGTTGAGCTTGAGCACGTTTCAGATCCACTACTTCATAGAAAAATTCTGGAAGCGTCGGGGATTGAACCCCGGCATCTCTTTATATGTAGCCAGGAGCTCTGACCAATATACCACATAGGTGGTCACTAAACCTTGATTTTTATAGAAAGCCTAGTTTCAACCACCAACATTGATTGAAAGTCACTAAAATTTGACATTGTATAAACATGTTTTATTTAATTTATTGATTAAAAATTTATCAAAAGTTTCCAATAATACTTCTTTATAGATTACTTAGAGTTTATCTTTATATCGTTTATTATTATTGACTAATAATGTAAATGCAATAATTGAAATATTTTTAATGTATCCATTGCGGCAACATGAGTTTCCAGTTTTCAAATAATGGGTTTCCTATCAAAATCGGACTGGACAAACCCTGGGATTTGTACAAGAAATAAAGTTTACTTATGCCATTTTTCTCCTGGGCACAACTCGTTTAATACTCAATAAGGCATTCCAAAGTAATATATGGACCAACCAAACCGTAAATCAGAAAGTTAGCGAGATCTGCTTATGGATGTTTTCTAGACACTAAAGTTCGAATTTTTGTACCAAATTATTCAAATCCACGGTCACGATAAGTTTCATTCTTCTTATCAAGTCAACAACTTGAAGGTTGGTTTGATGTCTATCCATTCAGCCTTGAAAATGCACTCAGCCCTTCGGCTAGCTAGTGCTGCCTGCACCATCTGGTAGAAATACTATGTACTATGGACGTTTAGAAAGTGAGGCGGTTTCCCCCGCCTTCTACACTGATTTTCTATGAACGAGCGTGAAAGGGCCCTTATTATTATTATTATTATTATTATTATTATTATTATTATTATTATTATTATTATTATTATTATTATTATCATCATCATCACTGCGTCTTACTACCCGTTCGAGTTAAACGCACTTACGCTAATGTGTGATGGTAGGGTGATTGTGAGATTAAATGGAGGACCTACAGCTTAACGTGAAATCCGAACCACGGTGGAGGCCTGGCATTCGTCACATTCACAAGTTGTGATTAATACACGTCTTGTCAGAGGTGAAGGAAGGGTTTGGCAATCAGATAAATCTGTGCCGGGACCGGGGATTGAACCCCGGACCCCCAACACAGAGGTCCGACACCTTACCCCTAGACCGCCAGGTCACCGGCGAAAGGGCCTATAGATTTGGCTGGGAATGGTATTGTCATGTACCTTCAGGGTTTTTTTTTTTTTACATGTTACAACTGACATGGAACCGACGGCTTCAATTCCTCTCCGAACGAAGTTGTGTTACGAATTCTTATCGCTCTAGAAAATTTCATTGACCTCTGCTGTGTTTGAACCCACGAACATCGAGTCGATCACTTTACCCCTAAGACCATCGAGGTCGACCAGTTTCATCCGTAGCACGCCAAATAAAGTATGAAAATAATAAAACCATGTTCATGACTGGTTCTTACTCTTTCACTGTGGTTGACACTAAGCTACTATCCATTACTCAAGGTTTTAACTACACATAATCTGGTAACAATGTTGACAACCCGCAACTGGGGGCACACAAACAAATACTTCAGGCTTATCTTGTTTGGCTTGACATAGATGGGGAGGTCGGAGATAGAATCTCAGTTGAGTGTACTGAGGTTTTTTTACCAAATAGTTTCCCCCCACTATACACGCAAATTTGGGTGAAGTTCTTTAAAATTCTACCTTCCTCATCCGTACCACGCTGTAAATAAGAAGGCCACTAAAATTCTTATGAATTATTCAATTCAGTTGCTTAAATATATGTGTTTCATATGTATGATAGAACCGCGGTAGGAAGGCATTTTAAGAAAATATTAAAATTATTTGTTTATTCTCAATGTTAGATAAAATAATAATTTGATTTTCCTATAGTTGAATCGAGGCAGGTAGATAGTATCTCTCAGTTATTAAAGATCCTAAAGCTATTTTTATGTATTCAGTTTTCAAATAATATATCCTTCAACCTAACTACTTAGGCCCTACTCTACGGCATCAGGAACTCGAAAGTTCATTGCCGCAATTAAATAAGTACACCAACTACTCCTATATTGAGTTAGCTATATCCAGTCTCTCTTATTACACCCCATCTCTCTCAGGTCCATTCTAATGATATTCTCTCATCTGCGTCTTCCCAATGGTTTCTTTCTATTGGGTTTGATAGATAGTACTTTGTAACAAGGTTCTATAATGTCCCATTCTCGCTGCGTGTCTTCCCAATGGTCTCTTTCTATTGGGTTTGATAGATAGTACTTTGTAACAAGGTTCTATAATGTCCCATTCTCGCTGCGTGTCTTCCCAATGGTTTCTTTCTATTGGGTTTGATAGATAGTACTTTGTAACAAGGTTCTATAATGTCCCATTCTCGCTGCGTGTCTTCCCAATGGTTTCTTTCTATTGGGTTTGATAGATAGTACTTTGTAACAAGGTTCTATAATGTCCCATTCTCGCTGCGTGTCTTCCCAATGGTTTCTTTCTATTGGGTTTGATAGATAGTACTTTGTAACAAGGTTCTATAATGTCCCATTCTCGCTGCGTGTCTTCCCAATGGTTTCTTTCTATTGGGTTTGATAGATAGTACTTTGTAACAAGGTTCTATAATGTCCCATTCTCGCTGCGTGTCTTCCCAATGGTTTCTTTCTATTGGGTTTGATAGATAGTACTTTGTAACAAGGTTCTATAATGTCCCATTCTCGCTGCGTGTCTTCCCAATGGTTTCTTTCTATTGGGTTTGATAGATAGTACTTTGTAACAAGGTTCTATAATGTCCCATTCTCGCTGCATGTCTTCCCAATGGTTTCTTTCTATTGGGTTTGATAGATAGTACTCTGTAACAAGGTTCTATAATGTCCCATTCTCGCTGCATGTCTTCCCAATGGTCTCTTTATATTGGGTTTGATAGATAGTACTCTGTAACAAGGTTCTATAATGTCCCATTCTCGCTGCATGTCTTGCCCAACTTAATCTACGGTACTTGATTATACTAACAATGTCTTGTGATGAGTACAGGATATGTAACCCATCATTATGTTTTGGAACACCTTAAATTGGCTTTCACCCTGTGTGGGAAGATACCATGTTACCAAACCATAAAGAACAACCGCTAAAATTATTGTTTTGTATATTCTAAGTTCTACATTCCTTGACAGCAGGTGAGATGTCAGCAACAAACTGACCGAGTAATATCATGCATTTCCAGGCTGTGTTCTTTTCCTAATTTTCAATCTAATATCGTTATTGTTAGTTAAATAGTTCATAAATATTTAAACTCAATAACACTTTTAAATTATATGTTGTTCGCAGTTGTCTCTAAAGTATTGACCCCAATCTGTGTTCTTTGTGTAATCGATATTTCTGCATTTCTTGCAACACATTCCTTAATATTGTCCAACAAAGCTAAATATTCTGCATGTCCTAGCAGCTGCAGTCTACTGTTTAGTGTCAAACCCTCCCTACTCTCTTGCATTACCCTGATAACATACTCTAAGGGCCGGTTTCATAATCAAATTTAGTATAGCGCTGCACTTGAGGCGTACTAAATCTGACTATGAAACTGGCCCTTACTCTAGATTAAAGAGTAATAGGGAAAGTACATATCCTTGTTTAAATCCATTATGTATTTCGAAATAATCTGATAAGTAACATCCAACCCGTACCCTTCCACGCGTATCAGTCAAACATAACTCAATTAGCTTAACAAGTTATTTGGGTATCCCAAACTTAACTAAAATTTCATATAATTTGATTCTTTTAACTGAATCGTAGGCCTTTTTAAAATCTATCTATAATTGATAAAGTGTCATGTGTTTTCAAAGCTTTTTTTCTAATATTTTACGAATAGTAAAAATCTGATCCGTTGTTGATCTATTTCGTCGAAATCCATGCTAATGACCCCAAATTATTTCCTCTGCATATGGCGTCAATTTCATTATTATGTTGGTAGTAGTTTAGTACCTCTATAGTCATTACTCATTACACTCTGTTTTATCTCCCTTTTTTAAAATGGGTATTATATTACCTTCCTTCCATTCTTGTGGTAATACTCCATTGTTACACAAGGAACACAGCAGTTTATTAATCCCTATTATTAACTTTTCACCACCTGCCTTTAGTAACTGCTGGAATTGAATATTTACCTGGAGATTTATGGTTCTTTAACTTCCTAATAGCTTCTATATTCTTCAACTATCACTTTTTATAAATCATATCAATGCCGATGAAATAACATAGCTACATTTTTTTATGTTCGGTTTTCCTAGCAGAATTCCATTATAATATTTTCACTGCGTTTTGCTATACATTAGGATTACACACCTATGTTAATTACGTATATGTTGTATGGTTGAGAAAGGTATTTGCATGTAGTGGCAGTGAAAAATAATCTAGGAGAAACTCCCTTAGTGAAACCAACCGGGACTCGAACCCTTGATTTCCCCGTATTCTTCAATATAGCCTATCATGAAATTGACGCCAGGCATGTAAAACTGGTGGCCCGCCGGCCTTCTGATGAACATTTGAGATCACACACAACCTTTAGAAATTGAGCTTTATTTGGGGTAGTCTAGCTGTCTACCAAGTAGGGTTGGTGTACTAACTTGGTAGTTGAGGGGGTTGGAGTAAAAAAAAATTATAACACACATTTTATGGAAAAATGTGTTAGCACGGTTTTCTGGTAGCTTACATTTTGGACTCTTAAAGTTAGTCAGTGGTCGACCTCGGTGATCTTGGGGTAAAGTTCTCGCCCCAGGACCCGATGTTCGTGGGTTCAAACCCAACCGTGGTTGACGGATATTTCTTGAGCGATAAAAATCTGTAGCACAACTTTCTTCTGATGGAAATAAAGCCGTCGATTGTGGTATGTAAAAAAAAACTCTGTAAGGTATGTGAAAATACCCTTCCCTGCAAAATTGGTAGGCCCTTTCATTCTCGCTCATAGAAAAATTCTCGTGTTCTGATATAATCAGTCGTTTCAGAATGTGCACGTCAAATACATAACTAAAAAAATATAGTCTATATTGTCGGTCGATATTTTGAAGTTAGCGAATATTAACGAATAAATATATATTTTTTATGGTTAGATTTACGGATTTTATAGACGTTAAAATGGTGAAAATATCACATCTAAATTTATGGAGGTTATGATTTTTTTGGCCCGCCCCCCTCAATTGTTATTTAACAGAGATAGCTTTCCAAAAATGGTTAAATTTGCGCACCAAATACGGGCAAGGTTTGGCAGCATATTCTAGGTTCTTGGACAGTGGTTATCTCTAAAAAGGAACAAAAGCCCGGAAAATTGCGGCTTACGAACACGCGTTTGTCATCTATTTTGAATGTGAATGGAACACAGGATTCAAAGCCTAGCACTCACAAAATTGCTGTAATTAATTTTAAAAGCTAAATATAATGGTAAAAAATACAGGCTACGTTTAAAAAAATTAATCTTAATTTTATTTTTGCAATATTGATTATTTTAATACTGAGAATTTTTTTAAATTTAGATGGTGACAATATTGAACTTCTCGAAATGCGGCCCCCCTCAGATTTGTCTATTTTCAATGTGGCTCTTTTGATCGAACAAGCAAGTTTAAGGTTGTAGACGAGACTTCTTTAGACTTAAACATGCTGATGATTAAATATATTTTTTCAAACTAACAATTTTTTAGCTCTCATTTAATAAATTAGATAGGATCGTTAAATATACTTCAGCTAAGAAGGGCAAACATTCTCAAAATTCTAAAAAATCACGGGCGGTCACTCTCCTGATGACGCTATACAATTGTGTACATTTATTGGTAGGGTGAGATTATGTGTCACTGTCTAATTTCGAGTGGTTACAAATAATAAGGTTTGTATACGACAGAGACAAATGCATCCTGCGTCGTATTATCGGTGAGTAATGTCTTATTTATTCGCGTGTTTGTTTCATGGGAGTGGACCAGAATTATTTGCACACTCGAGGCGACCTTTTGAACAAAGTGTCATCTAAACCAGTCCATTCGAGACTCGACACTGGATTTCTGGGCAAGGATATCAGACTAGCACACTTCTGTTGCCACATAGTCTAAGGCCCTACTCTCATAATAGACTAGACTGCCGGTGGCGGGGAGATCATGGTTCGATCCAGGTCGGGTGCACTGAGTGTGGTTTTCCTAAATGGTTTCTCACTCTTTCCATGCAAACATGGGTACACTTCCTCTAAATTAAACCTTCTTCATTCCTAACCCATTAGCATAATTAGTAAAATCCCAACGGGTGCAAAAAAAAAGGTATCGGACTAAATACAAGCACAGCTGTTGTTCACGCGGTAATTAGTCCTTTCATTTCACTTGGTTGCCTTCCATGGAAATGTCGGGATTTGAATCCTGGCCAGCTGCACTTTGGGTGGTTTTTACTTCCTCTTTCTTTGCTAATGCAGGTGCACCTCCTCTAAACTACTTTACTCATTTCTACTACTGTAATTAAGATGTTGATAGCCCTTAAGTTTAACATAATGACACTAATAAAAGACTAGCTTGAGTACAGAATTGACACAACATCCAGTCTTCGAGCCGTTGTATAAAGTGCCATTTTCTTAGGAAGGGCCCTTTACATAACAGCTAAAAAAAGTTGCTAGATCTACTTTCATTCACTGTATTCATACGTCAAGTCATGTGATCTGTACCTGTAACTTTTGTTAGATAAAATCAATAACCATATAATAACATTAATAAAATAGTAACATCTTGTCAATTAAAGCGGAATTTTTCTGTTTATTATTTTCTAAAAGGCCCTTTCTATTAAATTGGATCGTGGCAAAGGCCGCAGGTGAGTCGCGGCCGCACGATTTGTTTACCTCTAAAGCAGGGGTTTCCAACTGGCGGCCCGCGAAAGCTTTTTGATAAAAAATAATTAAATTTCAAGAAAAGTTACGAGAAATATTTTATAGCTCGTTCAAAAATGTATTAATTTTCATACGGCAAAAATGAGCAAACGAAGTTGATAAAGAATTAATAGTCAACCGTTCTACAAGCGCCGCATCGCACATTGGAGGACCCGGTAATAGTAGTTGGGCCCCTCCATTGACCTCTCTCCCCTTCACTCACGTAACAATAGACTCGCCCGGTAAGAGTAGTTGGGCCCCTCCATTTGACCTCTCTCCCCTTCACTCACGTAACAATAGACTCGCCCAGTAAGAGTAGTTAGGCCCCTCCATTGACCTCTCTCCCCTTCACTCCCGTAACAATAGACTCGCCCAGTAAGAGTAGTTAGGCCCCTCCACTGACCTCTCTCCCCTTCACTCACGTAACAATAGACTCGCCCGGTAAGAGTAGTTGGGCCCCTCCACTGACCTCTCTCCCCTTCACTCACGTAACAATAGACTCGCCCGGTAAGAGTAGTTGGGCCCCTCCACTGACCTCTCTCCCCTTCACTTACGTAACAATAGACTCGCCCGGCAAGGATTGATGGCTACTCCTCCAGTCTCCACGCACGCTCGGTTGCGCTTGCTTGACGTGTTGTGAAATTTCACAAGTTACTGTACATTTTGGAGGTTTTTGGTGTGTGTTGAGTGTGAAGTGTACCCTTGCTTGCGCCTTTTATGTGAATAAAAAATTAGCGGGAAGCTCAAAGTAACACACAATTGAAAATGAAAACAGAATTTACAAGGAAAGCTGGAAGAATGACTATTTAATTAACAACAACAGTGGGAAGCTTCATTGTTTGGTATGCATGCAAATTGTGTCTGTACCGAAGGATTACAATGTTAAACGTCATTACTCAACAATGCACGAGAACATATATACTCGTTGCAGATTTAAAAAAGAAATTAAAACAGAAAACCGGTA
Organism: Timema genevievae; assembly: GCA_902155825.1. Taxonomy (NCBI): domain Eukaryota; kingdom Metazoa; phylum Arthropoda; class Insecta; order Phasmatodea; family Timematidae; genus Timema; species Timema genevievae. Next base: position 106,495 of record CABFWO010002109.1, on the reverse strand, counting down.
TGTTTAGTAAAGTCTTATAAAATCGGTCATCTCCTCTGTACGCCTCCTACACAGTGTCACTTGAACTTTAAAAGGCAAAAAAACCTTCACTGAAGGCAGCATGGCTAAAAATTGTGCTATGGGAATGGCAACGGCTTTTGGAAATGCTAAAATGGCTGAGAAATTTGAATCGGTGCCACTTTCCAACCAAACTGTACAGAGAAGGGTCATTGGTATGGGAGAAAAAGTAGAAAAATCGCTGATTAGATTGGTTAAAGAAAGCACGCATTTCTCGCTATGCCTTGATGAAAGCACTGACCACTCAGATGTCAGTCAGCTATTAATATTCGTACGCACCACCTTCGAAGACTTCAGCATTAAAGAGGAGCTATTTGATGTATGCTTTTTTTTAAGGAACAACAAAAGGCAGGGACCTTTATGATGCGGTTAAAAAATCTGTTGACAGAGTTGGAGGCTTCAGTAAATGTTCAGCCATTGTGACAGACGAAGCGCCGGCAATGACAGGAGAGAAGACGGCTCTGACGGGATTGCTAAAAGAAAATGGCGTAACGTGTCCTATGATCTACTGTCTCATTCACCAGGGAACGTTTTTATGGGAAATCAATGAAGAAAACTTAAGTTTTTAAACTTGTGGTTAACATTATTAATATGTTAAGAGGTGGAAATCGAGCCCTTTTGCTTAGACAACTAAAGCAGTTTGTGCTGTAAATTGAGGCAGAATATGGAGACTTGCTGCTGTACAGCCATGTAAGGTGGCTGAATGCAGGAAAGTGCCCTGAACGGTTTTTTACTATTCTCAAGGAAATCCCTGATTTCCTTAATAAGGTTGTCTCGTCTGATACCACAGAACTAGAAGAAAAAATTCAAAGCCCAGCATTTTTTAAATCTGTTAGCTTTCCTAACAGACATGACAAATCACCTTAACACCTTAAACCCGAGTCTTTAAGGAAGAAACCACGTGGTATCAGATATTGTGGGAATTGTAAATGGATTTCGAAACAAGTTAAAAATTTTCAAACATTCTTTGGAAAACATTGAATTGACCCATTTCCCTTGCTGTCTACAATTAGCGGCGGAAAAAGACCAGTAAACTAATAGATTTTTTAGAATTCAGTTCACATATTCAAGAGATAATTAAATAATTGAACACACGATTCAAGGAAACTGAAACACTGAAAAACAGTGTACAGATTTACATGAATCCTCTTGGTTCTACAATCGAAGAACAAAAACCACTCCTATAACTTCAGCTGTGCGATCTACAAGCCGATACGTTCCTACAGATCAGACAAGAAAAGGGATAACATTTTTTTTTAAACTGCTAACCAGCAAAAAGACCCAAACTTAAGATAATTTAGACCAAAAAAATAACTTCAATGTTTGGGAGCACGTACATATGTGAAAGTGTTTTTTCTTCTATGAAATTCATTAAAAATCAGTACAGAAGTCGACTTGCAGATTCTTCCTTGCAGCATCTTTTAAGATTAGCAACAACAGAGCTGGAGGTGGACATTCGTTCATTGGTAGATGCAGCTGATCGACCACAGTACTCCCACTAAATTGTCCTTTTTTAAGTTTTGTTTTGACTACATTATTAATTTCAGTTTGTCTTTAGGTTATTTTTTTTTCTTTTTGCCATTGTCAAATATTAAGCCAAATAAACTAACATTGTTGAGTGCTCTTCTTCAAAATTCAATTGTTCTGGGTATAATAGTTTTTGTTTATTTTTAATTTCACTCTTTTATACAATTGTAAAATGTTGTTTTAAACTATTAAACCTATGTTTCATTTAAACTATGCATATTATTTCATACTGGTACCTCTGTTCTATTTGTAGAATTTTACAAAAATTGGCATATTATTAAAGTGCGACCCGCAATCATGCCTAAGGTTTCCATTGAGGCCCCCGAGCCCTTACAAGTTAGAAACTCCTGATCTAGTTCATTGAAATGATCAGTTCATTTATCTAGTTCAAAATTCGCAACCTTTGGTTCAATTGTTCACGACCAACATGTATATTTCAGTTGAGTCCTCCATCAGTTCAAGAACTACCCCGTGTGAGTGAGTTATTTTCCCCTCACATCACTAGTTACATAGTAAAGGACTGCCATTTGGGGAACGTTTTTAAAGTTTATTTGAGTGTGCTCATGAATCAAATAAAACACTTTTTGTTTCGAAATAACTATGATAAGTTTAAAAACAAAGCATTTAATAATAATAATAATAACATATTTTTGACTAGAAAACTAATACTTTTAAAGTCTAATTATATTAGTTACAACAGCACCAGCTGTTATATTAATGATAGCTTTGTAGGTTGCAGATACAGTATTAACCTCTAGTAGCCTATACACTAACGAGGACCCGTGCCACTGATGTCACTATAGATATTAGGACACGTTTCACGATAGAACTGAGGGATAGATGGTGGGAACCGCCTCCTTCGGAAATCAGAATGCTCCGAATGAACTAAACTAAATAAATCCGATGCGGGACCGTGGATACTTTACCTTGGCGTCATTTCTCATTATATTTAGGACCACAAGGTTGATATATTTATTTTCTTATCTGAGGCCACAAGGTTGACGTATTTTTCTTCATATCCAATACAATAAAAGCTCGTAATTAATCCCAAATTCATACCATATTAATTTACAATTTATTTTCTATAAATTTTTTCCCAGACTAGCTAAGCATGTTTTGTTCTGATACCTATTAAAAATCATCTGCTTTCATGTTGTAGGAATGGAACTCTTTAACAATCCGCGCTCTTTGGTTTGAATTTGTGCGTAGCTTGTGGTCTGCTGTGATGTGTAAAAGACCACTTCCTGTTTCCGTTTAGGGCCAGCATGTGGGGAGAGAAGCGAGGCAGAACAGAGAAATGTTGGTCGTTCCAATGTGACCAGATTAGGAGAGGATAAAGTTTAATTTGAGGCCGTTTTATTTAAGGAAGTGGGCAAATGATTTTAACATATTATTTGTTTTATGTTAATCATTTAAATTTGAACTTAGTTAAGAGCGCAAGCATCTACTAATAATTGCGATTGAGGATTGTAGCAAAGAAAATCTAATAGAAGGGCAGCAGGGGTAGTTTTCATACATGTGTAAAAGAAACCTGCTAGTTGTTATGGAGAATTTAAATATATTTAAATATAAACTATAAAAAGGATTAACTAAATTTTAAATATAACCATTAGATTGCCACCATTAATTCTTTTCTTCATTCATACAATTATTCCAGCATTTATTTATAAACAGTTTTATTTACTATGTTTACAAAAGCATGAAGAGCTAGATTCTCCTTGAAATAATATTCCGTTTGACTGCAGATTTGAACGCAGCCAAGCCAGTTAAGTCCCTTACTGTGAGAGGTAGCGCATTCCACGCCCGTGACGCTGCGACTGTGAATGAACGGGAATAAGATTCAGATTTGTGAAGAGGGATGTTTATAAGGGTAGAGTTTTTAGCACTTGTATTAAGCTGGTGCTGATTTTTTAGTAGTTTAAAATTGGTAGCTTAGTAATGCGGTGAGGAAGTCTGTAATATCTTGTGTAGGAGACTGAGGGAGTGAAGTGTCCGCCGTTCATTTAGTCGTAACCACTTCAGTTCAAAGTATTTAGAGATGTGGTCTTGGTACTTAAGATTGTAAATAGATCTAATGCATGTATTCTGTAGTCGCTGTAGTCTTTATGCAAGCTCTTAAGTTAGGTCACTATAAACAATGTCACAGTAATCGAAGTATGGGAATATCAAACTTTGGACGAGCATAGCTTTAAGAAAGAAAGGAAGAAAGTTTTTGACCTTTTTTAGGGTATGAAGAACAGCGTGGGTTTTTTTTGACAAATTTTGGTAATTTGATTCATCCAGGTGAGATTTTCATTCATTAGTATGCCTAGATTCTTTGTTTGTGCATTAAATGGTATAACACTGTTATTAAGTAAAATACGGGAAAGGGTAGAGCTATTACTTTTGACAGGAGTCTTGATGTCCCGATAAGCATTGCTTGTGATTTAGTGGGGTTAAACTGCAGCCCGTTACATTGGGACCATGGAGAGATTGCTCTCAAGTCTGCATTAACTTTATCTATAGTTGCAGGTAGGTTCGCAGTACTATCAGAAAGGTATATTTGTAAATAATCTGCTTAGAGGTGATACAGTATGTAGGCGGGGAAGGCAAGTCATTAATGAATAAAGAGAACAAAAGTGACTCATGTACTGCATACATATATTTTGTGTACCTACTTAAAGGTAAGTATAAAAAATATTGCCAAAAAAAAAGTTGGGTTTAATCTTTGCTTTCTGTAATTTATATTAGAAATTTCCCGTGAATTTTTTATTTTAAGTGTATTTTTAAAATCATATTTTGTACATAATCCACAACACAATATATTATTCAAAACACTTTATTTTTAAAGAAGAAATAAGAATTAAAACAAATAAAAAAGTGGACCTATTTTTTCTAGTTCTAGGGAAATATTTATGTTTTGCTGTCAACTTTGCGCACCGTTGCCACGGAGGTTTTTCAGGTGTATTTAGGTTATTGTGCCTCCATAACTTAAAAAACTATTGTTTATGTTGTTTTAAAATTAAAAACCATTCAAAGATACTATGCACAAAACTTTATCAGAATCTAAAATGGGGGGTTACATTCCCTCTGAATATTGGATGAATTGGCCTGGTCCAATGACGAATCGGCTCGCGGCTTATGAAAGTCAGATGCAAAATAATCTTAGTATAGGAAGTAACCCGTTATTTGATATTGGGGAAACTCTTGATGGTGCGATGCTGCAGACACCAGCATGGAATACAGCATACAACGACATGCATTGTCTACTTGGGGAGTGAAGAGGTAGTGCTCGATTGTACAGAGATGAATCGTGATCGTCGTCAGCTCACGTCCAATGTCATAAGGATGGATCGACGCTTGCTAGAAACTGGCCAAGTAATGCCCGTGGTGAATGAGTATCGCGGTAGACAACCATTTTGACGTACTTCGCGGGTTGATGGAAGGGTTCTTCAGTTGTTTGCAAGGAATCCCCCTTCTCAGCACGCGTACGGTTGGACGGTGCGTGGTTGTCCATAACCTCGTATTGACTATCCTGCACGATGATGGGCTCTATCCTTATCACTAGAGGAAAAGGTGGAAATATGGGCTACTGGTTTGTTTTAGGATTGAAATTTTAATCTCTTTTTCAATATTGTGCTACGACATTGGGTCTATGTGTAGTTAAACATGTTTTCTTTAAGTCATTAATCTTAAATTATTGTTTAAAAAAATGTCTACACTTAATAGGCATTTTTATGAAAAAAACTACAAAATAAAATTTTTTAGAATCAGGGTCTAAATATGGGCTACCCTTCAAATTTAATAAAATATTGTAAAAAATGTGATTTTAAATACAAATCTTAAGTTATTTAAGGAGATTATATGTAAATAAACAGAAGTCGGTAGAAACGTACATTTTACCAAATTTTTAATATATTCAGATACAATTTTAAGATAAAAAAGCCCTACGAAAATGTGACAATATATAAACAAAATGCTAGAGTAAATAAACACTAAAGTGTGTTACTACATATTTGTGTTGCTGCAAGTCTTCTCTACTTAAATTTCACATTCCATGAAGTTTGCATTAGTAAAATGTTTGCGGTCAAGGGAAAGATTCCCGTTGCCTTAGAACCATTGGATGCAATTTCACCAGTTTGGACCTACAAGCAAGCTTTTCGTAAGTTCTATTATGTCATAGTGATTGATCGCTTTATTACTGTGACGAAGCCACGTCCTTACTTCCTCACTAAAAAAAAAGCCTTTAGAGGGCCCATGAATGTCTAGTCAAGGGGCTGACGTCGGTGGGTTGAGTGAGGAGGCAGCACGACAATGGAAACGTGATTGTCTCGGCTCATATTAATTACATATAGATTGCGAGTGTGGCTGTAGTGCCCATCCAGTATTAATAAAACACGTGATTCCTGTGTTGGTTTGACGTGTTTAATAAAAATGAGCTAACCACTTTGTGACAAAATAGGTTTGTACTATTCCAGATGGAGCCAATCGAACCTGGAGGACAGCATCTCATCATTTGATCAGACATGTTGATTCTGAGGAAGATTATTTTTGATGAAACGAAGTATCCACTGGTATCATTGATGAAATGAAGTATCCACTGGCACTCATTGCAGCAATGATTTGACCCGCCTCGGTGGCGTAGTTGGCTAACGCGCTAGTCGTGTTGAGCTCGACCGCCGAGGATGGGGAGATCGAGGTTCGAATCTCGGTCGGGTGAACTGGGGGTGGTTTTTCCTAAAGGGTTTTCCACTCTCCCTCCACGCAAATGCGGGTTCACTTCCTCTATATTCAACCTTCCCAATTCCTAATCCATTAGCGTAATTAGTACTTAAGCGTATAACCCGAACGGGTAGTAAGACGCGGTGCTAAATATTATTATTATTATTATTGTCTCTTACCCTTCCATCCGATGACATGTGGTAATCTGCTTTGCACGACAGTCATCTCAGTTTCATTTACATTGTACACTCTTACTACTCGAAAGTTGTGTTCATTGTAGGTATTTTTCAGAATCTTAAAAAATGTATTTAACATTTTCATTTAACTCCAAGGGGCCTTGCGAAGGACGTACCACATGGCTTTCAAAAAGAAAGAACATCGTTATGTCTTTGCAGAAAAAGACTCACCCAAGCTCGTCCTGCAATTGGTGTTTTGAATGGATGGTTTCATCCATTTTTAAGGATTGTTGATAATCCATCTGCTTCAAGTGAATCCATAAAATAAGATTTCTCAATCAGCAATAGGTATTTCACAATTACTCTTAAAGTTTTACTCCTAAAATTGTTTTGCATCCTAATTTAGTCACAGCTGCTTTATCTTGAGGAAGAGGGTTTCTATTACCCGACGTTTGTAGTGTAGTATGGGGCACTTAAAATACTGTTAAAGCTTTCAACATACCAATTATTTTTATCTCTCACTGCATTAATAACCTTCCTCATTTCTTCATTACACTGCTTCATTTTTTTTTCCACGTAGGACATAAGTTGGATTGTTTCTTGGCGTTCTGAACCATGAAAGGGCTTTCTATGTTTTCTACAAGCTGTAAAAACATTGGTCTAAATATGGGCTGGTAGTTGGTATCTAGACCAAAAAGGTCGCCTATATTACCGACATTATGGTGTGGACGGTTAAGAGACTACGGCGCTTTGTTAATGATACAAGAAAATTAAAACTCTATAGGGATTGTAAGTCTAACATATAAAGAAGGTAATACGGTAAGCCTGAAGTAATACCTGAAATAAAAATAGATTTTGTGTTTCAAAATTAAATATACCTACCTGTTAAAGGTTTAAAACACACAAAAACAAAGAACGTCTTGTCTAGCATAAGCTTATACATATGACTACCGCTTTTCCTGCTCTACCATAGTCACTAGCTTGGTACTAAACTTTCAAACGGTTTGTGTCAAGTTTCAGTACCAAATGGAGCTGAATCGTTGCTAACTCATATTAACAGCATATAGCAGTCGGTTACAACTTACAAGTGTTTATTAGCGAGACGAGTGAATGCCAGGCCTCCACCGTGGTTCGGATTCCACGTTAAACTGTAGGTCCTCCATTTCATCTCACAATCACCCTACCATTACATATAAGTACACACGTGTAAGTGCGTACAAAACGAACGGGTAGTAAGACGCGGTGCTAGTAATAATAATAATCATCATCATCAACAGCAGTGATCGTTGCAACAAGAATAATGGAGAGTAGTAAGTACACTGTAGTGTACAGTAAATGTTATTACTACTTTATTTAATGTTGGTATTGTTTTAATGTAAATAACTTATCAATGAAACTTAACCGTATGTATGTTACATGCATATCACGTTATATAATAGTTCGGTATTATTCGCGGTAGCTCTAGGAACGTATTACCCCCGGATATAGAGGTCCTACTGTATCGTGTTTGGTGACGCTTTCCACAAAACTAAATGTTGCTATCAACCATTGAGCTGAGATTATTGTGCGCCAATTTTAAAACAACTTGACCCCTTATATTAGATTATAACGAGTATGGCTTCGTAATCGATGGATTTTAACATTTGTATGTAAATCATAATGTACAACAATCAGGCTACTATCTAGAATTATAAGATGGTAAGTAGCGTTGATTACTGGTAGGTAATTTTTTTTTACCACCGTGTCTTACTACCCGTTTGGGTTATACGCTTATGTACTAATTACGCTAGTGGGTTAGGAATTGGGGAGGTTGAGTTTAGAGGAAGTGAACCCGCATTTGCGTGAAAGGAAAGTGGATTTTTTTTTATGAAAAATCACACCCAGTCCACCCGACCCAGATTTGAACCTAGATATCCCCGTCCTCAGCAGTGTAGCTCAACACAAAACTAGCGTGTTAGCTAACTACGCCACCGAGGTGGGTATATAAATATTCTTTTGTGTTTTTTAAAGCTAATATTGTGTACATGTAGTAATTTATTTTTTATAGGTGAAAGCTACTTAAAAACTGTTTAATTATATAAATAGATATGACATAGTAGTATTTACTCTTGTATTTATAATGTTTTTTGTAGGTTATTTTTGGGAAGGGTAGGCCTGAGCTGTGTAAAAATTAGGCCCAGGAAAAAAAATCAATCTAACTATTGTTAAAATTAAATAGGGTATTTTCCGTCGATTTACAGCACATGTAGGTTTACATAAATTAACCTACCAGCTGATTATCTACTCTACCTTGACTATCATTTTTGTTTACGAAAAATAGCTCAAAGTCGTTTTCGCGCTTCACCTTGGTCAGAACCACTTGGTCGTAAACCCTTGATACCAAGACGTGACCAAGTCAATCCCGAAAACAAGCCCTATGTGAGACTGGGCTAGCGGCACAAATTCAGCACTAAATATTTGTGGGCAAAGTGTTGCTGGCAACTTGACGAGCCTCCTCTAGGTGTCTCTGCTGTCACTTTAATCAGTCTCGAGTTGGAACTAGGTCAGTAGTCCCTCCACTCTACTCCACACTGCAGCAGCGCGCCTAGACGTGGGTGGAGGTTGTTTGATTTAAGGGGGAACTCTCACAAGTTTTGCTGCCCCCCCCCCCCCCCCCCC
>CABFWO010002109.1:60640-97249 GCA_902155825.1 Timema genevievae | reverse complement strand
GGTTATTAGCGTACATTAATTACTTTATTGAATAAGATAGAATTTGAGAGAAAATTTACCTGAATTTACTTGGAGAAATATTGGTAGATCAATTAAGAAAGACCACCCTTGGTATATGTGAGTGCCTACTTTCATTTGATCGTCCGATAGAGCGTCTTTCCAGTAAGATAAGTTTGTTTGATTCAATTTTATTCACAAAAGAAAGCTCTATAACCCTAATTGGCCAAGTTTGCAGTTCGTGTCGTGGTAAGCAGAGTTTGTTAAAACTGTCCCTCACTCTGTGTCCATTTGACCAATCATACACCAGATTTGCACTATACACCTCAACAAAGGAAGGTATTTCCGTTGATACCTGACCAATGAGTGTTCGTTCCACTGAGGGCAAGTCAAAGGTACAGTTTAGACACGCTCTGCTTACTCTGGCAACACGTCACGCCACTGTAAATATATGTCCTGTCTATTTCACAGTGAATAATGACTATTTAGTAGTAGTAATGGTTATTGTGGACTCTTAACCCGCCTTGTTATGTGTAGAGTTGTGAGATGATACATTTCCCTTCAATCAGTGCCGTAAAAAGTTCAAACAACGTTACCACAAGTTTTGAAAATGTATACTTCTGTTTGGTTTCTACTAAACACGTTGAAACCATCCGACACCTTAGCTCAGCTGGTAGCGTGTCTTGTCTACTCAGCTAAACGTTCTGGGTTTGATTCTTGGCATGGCTGAATAAAATGTATCATTCGTAAAATGCGAGGTTTACCTTCCACGGTGATGAAAAACGTATGGGGGCAGGATATTGTGTCTGTTATAGATTTGAGCTATTTCATAAGTCGCGTGCTGTTATAATCAGTCTGTTTAGAAAGTACTCGTTAAATACCTCAAATAAGTGAAATGACGTTGACAACAGAAACCTAATCAAAATGAGCTACAGTAAAGCAAGAACAGCGACTACAACGCTGTGTGGTTGAATGTGTCACTAATGTCGGGTTCGCTGTTGACCCAAGTATGTTCATACTTCCATATTTTAATCACACCTTTACGATTACATTCCCTTCCCTAATTCCTTTTTACTCCTTGTTGGAGGGGTATTGTTTGAAAGTTGTCCCCAATTTGGGGGGGTAGGTAGGGGCGTGACCCCCTTAACTCGTGCAGGGTGATGTCAGAGTGAAGTTTGGTCTATGTGGGATCCACAACGCCAGCCAAATATAGCACCCGTCACGCGATAGCCGCTGGTCTTGTAGCGAGCTCACACTCATTGCTCTCGGAACACTGGCAAGGAATGGGGTACTAGCTCACCGAGCTAAGACTCTTGGATTGAAACACCAACACATTCTATTAGTATGGGCAAGGAATGGGGTACTAGCTCACCGAGCTAAGACTCTTGGATTGAAACACCAACACATGTTCTCTTAGTATGGGCAAGGAATGGGGTACTAGCTCACCGAGCTAAGACTCTTGGATTGAAACACCAACACATGTTCTATTAGTAGTTAGTGATGGATCAAAGTCTTGCGCTGTTCATACAATCAGTTGGTTCAAAAACAAGAGGGGTGTATATTAGTATTCTGATATGAAGGACAGTATCTTAGTACGGCAAGTCGTACACCGATCAGCTCTTTCTGGTATGTACAGCGTCTTACTACTCACATATTTACACTAATAATGGTCTAGGAATGAGGCATGTACAGTTTCTAAGGAAATTTACACTCTTATATACCTTGAACGGTAGCAGTATTACCTTGACTGCGGCACCATAGTGAAACTATGCAGGGTAAGCTTGCTTCCCTTCAGGGTGAACGAAGGCTACCTGCACTCGCGTATAGGAAAAGTGGGAAACTTTTATCAATACACCAGACCGGGATTCAAAATCCGATCTTCCAGTCACCGGTAATAGTCACTTGTAATGGTGGGATCTCTTTGTGGCGGGGTATGTCATTTTTACAATACATAAAGCCCGTAAATCTCCCCCTTACAAACCATAATGTATTGTGGCCATGGTTCCTCGCTCTATATTATATTGGTGGATGTGTTTCAGACCCGTGAATTGAGCAACAATGTCTCACTCTGTGACAATCACCAGGACTACCACCACATCTAATACTACAGCCATCCTGCTCAACACGGGATACTTCGCAACAGTCGGCGGGCTTCTTAAACTAGCAGAGACGGTAAGTAGAGCTTTCATTACTGGGATGGTTGGTAGGGACGTTAGTAACAGACGGTTTTATCTCGTTCAAGACAGGGCCAGATGGTAGGGACGCCAGTAACAGATGGTTTCATCTATATCAATACAGGGCCAGGTGGTAGGGACACCAGTAACAGATGGTTTCATCTATATCAATACAGGGCCAGGTAGTAGGGACACCAGTAACAGATGGTTTCATCTATATCAATACAGGGCCCGGTAGTAGGGACACCAGTAACAGATGGTTTCATCTATATCAATACAGGGCCCGGTAGTAGGGTCACCAGTAACAGATGGTTTCATCTATATCAATACAGGGCCCGGTAGTAGGGTCACCAGTAACAGATGGTTTCATCTATATCAATACAGGGCCCGGTAGTAGGGACACCAGTAACAGATGGTTTCATCTATATCAATACAGGGCCCGGTAGTAGGGACACCAGTAACAGATGGTTTCATCTATATCAATACAGGGCCAGGTGGACAGGGATGCTATTAAATAACACCGCCACGTCTCTAGTCTGACACCTTATATAATATGTCGGAGACTTTTCAAAGTGGATTCCACTTTCTGTGTAGAGTCAGTCCGCCAGTATCTGGGGAACAAACATCTCTCTTGAGGCTCATCCAAACCATCATTGTTGTGTCTTTTGGATGTAGCCACGCCTGTAAATGCACGCAGCGAGCCGTTTAGGGACCAATTACCCCGTGCCTGCCATCGATCCCTGTCGTCACCAGACAGCTAGAAAAACTCCTCCACCTTGGCCAGTTTTCAATCGGCAGGAGGAGTTGGCTCCTCTTTACTTGTGTGCTGGGCACATCAGGGAGTAAAGACACAATCTTAGAATGCTCGGAGGGATCTCAACCTAAGTTGCCCAGTGGGGACTCGTTAAGTTTCTTTGACCAGTTTTCCCGGAAGGTACTACCTATCACCCACCTGGTGTGATGTGAATAGGGGACTCCAATCTCCATTCACTTAGACACAGATGACCTCGACAAAGATTTAGGGCCAGTTTCATAGTCAGATTTAGTACGCCTCAAGTGCGGCGCTATACTAAATACAAGACGTCACCTACCTGAAATTGAATGGAATGGGCCAGTTTCATATGCGAAACTGGCCCATTCCATTTTGGTCTAGGTAGGTGTCGTCCTGTATTTAGTGCCGACTCCTGTATTTAGTGTCGACTCGCACTTTAGGCGTACTAAATCTGACTATGAAACTGGCCCTTAGCCACCCTTATGGTAAACCCTTTGGACGTTGCATGGGGGCCACCAAGAGGAGGCACTCTACCGGGATTACCGGAAGATGAACATCCCCCAGACAGAGAGGGGAAGCTTCTTTGTACCGTCAGGGTCAGGGCAGTCGACACAAGGAAGAGCACATCTCAAGTCCCAAAAGCTTCCAACCCTCAACTTGGCTCTGCCCTCGGGTCCATGAAGACAGTAACAGATGGTTTCATCTACGTCAATACAAGGTTGATTTGCTGGGTCGACAGTAACTTAATTATGGTTTATTCTCTGTCAATACAAGGATGGTTTACAGAGTCGACAGTAACTTAATTATGGTTTATTCTCTGTCAATACAAGGCCAGTTTGCAGAGTCGACAGTAACTTAATTATGGTTTATTCTCTGTCAATACAAGGCTGGTTTACAGAGTCGACAGTAACTTAATTATGGTTTATTCTCTGTCAATACAAGGCTGGTTTACAGAGTCGACAGTAACTTAATTATGGTTTATTCTCTGTCAATACAAGGCTGGTTTACAGAGTCGACAGTAACTTAATTATGGTTTATTCTCTGTCAATACAAGGCTGGTTTACAGAGTCGACAGTAACTTAATTATGGTTTATTCTCTGTCAATACAAGGCTGGTTTACAGAGTCGACAGTAACTTAATTATGGTTTATTCTCTGTCAATACAAGGCTGGTTTACAGAGTCGACAGTAACTTAATTATGGTTTATTCTCTGTCAATACAAGCCTAGTTGGCAGGGTCGAAAGTAACATAGAATGGTTTCTTCTCTGTCAAGACAAGGCCGGTTGGCAGGGACCCCAGTAATATAATATAAACGCAATAGCGGCCTTGCATCTTCCATTGTAAGCGATGACTTCATTAGCCAGATATATATGTATTACTATTCGAGTCCACACGGTCTACGTGTCCAGCACCAGTCTTGGCGCTTTCACTACACGCGCCCAACTCGCATTTAGGTCAGGGTTTGAGACCCAACTAGATACATTTGTGTGGTTTCAGCATATGAGCTTCACTGTGGTTTTCCCATCCTCTCTCCACAGTAATATTAAGTTTATTTCCATAGTTCCCGTCAACCACTCAAATACTTAATATAATTAGGTAAGGATAAGGAAGGTAACATCTATGATAAATGTACCTGCATCTGCGTGGAATGAGAGCGAGAAAACATGGACAACCCACACAAAGGATGCAATCAGATTGAAAACCACACTGATATCTGAAAACTAACAAGATGAAACTGATGCCTTTGTCCACATACTCATTATTTCAATAAGAGGATTAATGTTTTTGATAGGATCCAACGCCAGTACGACCACTCCTTCCTGGCGTGGCCTGATAAAACTGGAGCTACCTAAGCCCGTAATTCCATAACTTCTCCTTCCCGTCAGATGCCTTGGTGCAAACACAAACCATGGTAAGGAGAACGTCTGTTTTTTAACAGGAAGTGACGTGTTCTGTATCACATCATGCCTGAATTAGAAATGACATACTCTTACATCTGAGTCAAGATATTATCAGGAGAGAAGACAAGATGTGAACATATAAATACAATAAACACATCTATGTCAAAGCGGGTGTGAAACTTATTTGAGCTATTTTTTAGCTAAGCTTGAATATTCCATGCGCTTGCTTTTATCACAGGTTTCTGAAGACCAAGTCAAATGTTAGCCAACAGTCAGCGTCAAGCGCATTTATTACAAGTTTATCCTTGTTGAAATCTTCTGATCATGTATTTGGTGTGATGAATGATGAAAACTATTGAAGATTATTCAGTGGTCACCAAAGAGCAGCTTGTATTTTGTATTTCAATGAAATGAACTATTTATTCGTTAACTGCTGAAAGGTAGTCGACCTTGTGTGCGTCATAATCTCTAGTGATAACAAAACCGACATTCAAAACAACCAGGTCTTTCATTAATAACATTGCTTCTTGCTTGTGTCGTGCAATGCGAACAGAACTAAAATAAATGGTACGATGCACACCACACACTTTCTCTTTTTACTTTCTCATACCAAAAGAAAGTATTGTAATCATGAAAATATTCGATTTCGAGATTATGGTAGATCCTTACGGTTTTAATTGAACCCGAACCCAAAAAAATTGATTTAAATTTTGACTGTCAGACTGTAAGTATATCAGTCTTTGTCTGTAGCTGGCCACGAATCCTAAACGGTAGGATTCCCTCGCCGCGTCTTGCGTCTGCAACCGCAGACGTGGGATGGTGAGTCGCAGACGCGGGATATAGTGTTTCCCTAAATGCGTCTCTTTGTCGCCAGTCGTGGGTAATTTTATGCGTAGTATACTGATCGTTCCTACGTTATCAGAGTTTTTCAATTGTGTTTTATTTCGTGCTATTTTGTTATTTTGAAATAATGTGGATAAAACAATACCAACTCGATCTACCAACTATTCCTGAGATCTCGTTCCCTGTGTTGTCCTTCACAGTGGTGGAGAATAGACCCCTGCAGGCCTGCTTGTGCAGGGGTTGAGTTTTAAAGTACCCCTGGATTGCAGGGGTTGAGGAAATTATTAATTACTTGTTGATCTACATTCTGGTTAAGTTATCGTAAATATCATATTTACTCTTAGATTAAATGGGTGCATAGAATTGCTGGACAGCAATTTTTTAAATATGAATTACGTACAAAATCTAAAAGTAGCTACGTATTTTGTAACATCAATGGCAGCGTAGAAATCGTTCCCCTTTGATAATATTCATGTGACTGTGTAGGTTGGATTGTCGGTGGGTGTTCGTACAATCGTAGGCGGCGAGTCTTCTCACAAGCCATTGCGTAATCCACTACTAATAATATTAGCCTTTTCTGTCGTCATTTTCCTTGCCCTTCTTATCTTTAGTTGTTTCCCAGAAGAAATCTACTGGTTGACCACAAAAAGAGTTTGCTGATGAAAACTATCGAGTGGTTTGAAATTGAGTTAAAGTATGAAGTTAAAAGTACCTACTAATTAGTTAGAAGTTGTTTGAAAAATTTGTATTCTATTAAACAAGTTTTTTTTATAGGATGTTTAAAACAATTTTCTTTGAGCCAAGGCTAGGCTTACTTTTTATATTTTTAATATTAGTGATTAGTTTTAAAATATTAAACCCATGTCTACAATTACTATTCAAAAAACCTTCGAAATTGTAGGTATAGTTCGAAAATGTTCTTGCTTCCGGTGGTTGGAGTTGGGCACTCCCCATGTTTTTGCTTCAGGGTCTGGGTAAATCACAAATCTACGCCCCTGGTCCTTCCCATGTAGTTCTCGGTACACTGGCGAGGATATGTTAAAAATAGACTTTTCCACCTCTTCAATTAAATTTTCGTCCTTTTCTATGGAAACATCTTGGACCATTTTCAAAACCAGTTCAATCAAACACAAAACTAAACACAACTCTACTAAAACACACGCTTGCTCGGTCACTCCCGGATCTTTTATTGTAAAACTAAATTATGGTAGAAATTAGAAGAATATTTCTTATAATTACTAGGAAATGCTTAGTTAAGTATTTGAATCCACCTCAACTCTTGCATAATCCAGAGCCCATCATAACTGCACACATCCTTGATCGCCAATACATAGTTTTAGGCCTGCCCAGCCTCATACTAGTCTTACATTACATCAAACCTATCCTCACCCGAATTACACAGACATTACCAGCCTTACCTGAACTGGCATCTCCTAAACTAACGGGCAAGACCATAAAAATACTTAAAAGACTAGCTTTATAAAAAAAATGCAATAAATATAAAATAAAGATACAGTAAAATTTTGTCGCTACACGTTAAGTACAATTTACAGTTCTATACAAATACATTGATACCTATTTAAAATAAATTGTCATACCTAAAGTGTGGATTGTTAATTTTTTAAAAAAGGTGAAATGTTTTAAGTTATTATATACATAGTATATAATGTTATGTTGGTAATGCTGATCACGCGATGAGGTGGCAATGTGACGTCAGTCCACCACCACCATCCCTGAGTTCTGACAGAAAAGGCGTGGTCAGTCGGCAGTGTAAAATGATGTAGACAAGACATTTATTATTACTATTATTACAATTACTAGTATTTATTTGAAGGATTTAACGTGCACTTTCTGAACCGACCAGTTCTATCAGCACATGAGAATTTCTATGAGCGAGAGCGAAAGGACCCATCACTTTTGCCAGGGAAGGTATTGTCACATGCTACATTCGACATAGGACTGACTGCTTTACTTCCCCTCCGAAGGAAGTTGTGCTACAGATTTTTATCGCCCAAAAAAAACCTGCTGGGTTTGAACTCGCGAATATCGGATCCTGAGGCGAGCACTTTACCCAAAGACCACNCCGAGGTCGACCGTGTTGATATATTAAAATAAATGTGTCTGGTTTCAAAAATTGTCAACCTGACACAAACTATACCAAAGGAGTCCTGTGGAAGTCACTCGCAACATGAATGTTAGCTAAAACACGCGGTATCTTTCACTTAACGTTCTCCACTGGAAAACTCTTTAAGTCACGAGAACGTTAAACGTACGTTAAGGGGAATCGTGCATAGGAACATTTAAAAAAAAACCTCGATAAAACTGATTTTAATTGTGTTTCAATTACAAAAATTTGCATTTCCTTTTAAAACTATTTTAATTGATGAAACTAGACGCATCAAATTTTCCAAACCTAGTAACTGCAAGCTTTTGATTTTTTATATAAGGCTGACTACAGGAATTACTGTAAAGTAAATGTTATAAAGCTTTTTAGTTTTATCGAAATAAATAAACGCAACTTTTTTTTAAATTATGAAACAATTTCTGATTTGTCCTTTGTGTTCTCCAAAAAAAAATATGGTCCCCTAGGTATGGGCTCTCCTTTTCACATCCAAATCAAAATTTTGCTTCCTTTTACAATTTTGAGCACCAGATAATTTTTTTAGTGCCGTTTTTCCATATGATTTGCTGATATAAACTGAACACTAAACTGTTACTTTATCTGTGTCAAGGAGAAAACAAAACTTCTTCTGTAGTATTTGAACGGCAAGTGCTAGAACTATAATTTTAATTTAATTTTAGCACCGTGTCTTACTACCCGTTCAGTTTTATATGCTTGTACTAATTACTATAATGGGTTAGGAATAGGGTAGGTTGAATTTAGAGAAAATGAACCCGCATTTGCGTGGAGGGAGAGGGCAAAACAATTTAGAAAAATCCACCCCCATTTCACCCGACCGAGATTCGAACCTCGATCTCCCAGTTTTCGACAGTCTAGCTCAACACGAAACTAGCGCGTTAGCTAACTACGCCCCCGAGGCGGGTTGGAACTATAATAAATTACGCTTTCCTGGTTTCCATGAATTCGTGTTCATCTCTACAACCACGGCATCGAAAGTACAGGGTTTCATCACTTTATATCTATCTATATAATTTGCCTGGTATCTTGATGGTTGTATTGTTTGTAAACAAGGAGGGGATAAAACACAAGATTGTAGAAACACAGAGTGTAAAATGTTTTGAAGATTTTGTTAATGAAAGGTTAGTATACCACCCCCAGTTCGGCGCCACTTGCGACCACACTGCTCGCACACTCCATGACTCCAAAGGCCGTCACTATTTATTTCATTCAAATACCAACACACAGAGAGGGCTGGTGAAAATAGAGAGAGCGTAGCGCGAATGACAATACTGTAAATGCGAGCTTCTCTGTGCCTTAAGTTGCCTGGCCGTCCCGTATGACGTCAGCGATATATGTGTCACATTACTGACATGCTAGTCCAAACATGGAACACCAGAACCAACCAGAACACTTTACTCCCACTGGGTTTTCTGATGATGAATACAAATTGATCAGCAATTGCTTTATTGTTTCTCATTATTTTAATTTTCTTTATTAGTTCTAATGTGATGGTGACTAGAGTTAAATGCAATTTAGGTTATCAAGATTCATAGAATGAGACGCGAATTTCAAATAAATGCATGATTAGTCACATCTTATAAAAGTGTGATTTTTTTTTAAGATTTCTCCATTTCACTAAATCAAATCTTCGACACACTACCAAGGGTGGATTTGTAAGTTTCAAGGGCCCTGGTACGACAATAATAACGATCCTTATAAGTCGTGTGCTGATAATTATGTTACTCAGTCGGTTCAGAGAGTGCATGTTAAATACCACAAATAATTGAAAACATAAAATAAAATGCTCCTATATTTAATGGTTTGGATTAGTGGTTCTTAACTTTTTGGAAGTTACGGATCACTTTTGATTTTAAGAAACAATTTCAGAACACCATAAGGGTCAATGCTGAAGACACCTGCAGGCCTACATGTGCAGGGGTCGAGCGTAAATTTACCACTGCATTGCAAGGTTTGAGGAAAATATTCATCACTTGCAAATTTTGATTAAGTTACCATGATTCCTTTTAGATTAAATGGGGACATAGAACAGGTTTATTTTTACTGAATTACATATGAAATCTAAAAGTAACTATTTTGTAACACCAATGGCAACGTGTAATCATTCCCTTTTATAAATAATTAATATGCATGTGTACGGGAGCGGCCAGACTGAGCGAGCGAGCGACTAAAATATAAAATGGAACACATTGGTTGTAATGAAAGGTGGCTAGACTGAAGCGCGGGAGTGAGTGACTGAGCGCGCGCGCTTGAAAGATAGAACTGGTTCTATTTTTCAAGCGCGCGCGCTCGACCCGGTACAGTCTAGTTTACAGGCGCTAGGCAATATTATTGTGTGTTGGTTCATTGAGTGGCAGGAAAACTTCTCATTTTTACATTTTTATTAATATCGATAGGCTTAGCACACTTGCTACTAACGGCCTAATTTAATTGGTAAGATCATAAACCATACCTATATATATATATATATATATATATATATATGTAAAACTGATATGTTAAAATACTTCAATATTATCAAAGTAGGCCTTTACAAATAAGAATCACCATTAGCGTGGAGAGAGGATGAGAAAACCACAACAATAAATCACTTGTTAAAACCCCCCTTAGTTCACTCAGCCAAGATTCGGAGCCTCCTCGTCAACAACTATCGAGAGCTCTCTCCTAATCACGCGCTCCCTCGCCAGTGTGGCCACCCAGTCGCTTGCGCGCTCGCTCGCACGCTTGTCAGTCTGGCCGAACCATACTGTGTAGGTTGGATAGTCGGTGTTCGTCCAATCGTAGGCGGCGAGTCTTCTCAAAAGCCACAGGCAGCGTAATCCAATACTAATAATATTAGCCTTTTCTGTCGTCATTTTCCTTGCCCTTCTTATCTTTAGTTGTTTCCCAGAAGCAATCTACAGGTTGAAAGTTGAAGTATACAGCAATTTCGTGGAGGGAGAATAGAAAATCACACCACTACACTGTCTAAAGCGTCAAGCTCGCATTGAACAACAGCTAGTCTGTTTTATGACACTAAGTACACACAAGGATTCTAAACCCGGTATTAGCTCCACGTTATGGTGTTGTACCGGGAGATCGGGGTTCTAATTACGGTAGGGTGTTTTCCAGCCTCTCTCCACCCAAATGTGGAGTTCCTTCCTCATCCTTAACGCTTTAGAGTAATTTTCATCGTCTCTAAATAAAAGTAATCATTTTGTTGACAAAAAACTATGTAAAATTTAATCATTTGACCTGAAGACCTATTATTGACTAAATAGGGTGGTTCTCAAACGACGACCAGCGAACCAGTGGTGGTGGTGGTGGTGGTGTTCCAGGTGAGGTGTACCACAATACCAGGATTCGACCCCCTGCAGTTTAGTATTTTTCGAGAGTGCAGCCTTAGACTGTTGGCTTGTAATTCTAGAGTAATCTACAGTGAGACTACCTAGCAGCACTGATTTGAAATCCACGGTCCTATTAGAACCTCCATATATTTGCGTCCAACTTTTTTCGAAACACTGTAGAGGGGTTTCCCACTCTTCACCTACGCAAATGCGGGTAACTTCCTCATACCTACTCCCACTAAAGTAATTGTATAATGTATAGTAAGACCAAAGCCACCTCCATCTAATACTACGCCAACTAATTGTAATTATTGTTATCTTATGTTTCAGATTCTTGGAGCAGTATGTGTGGGCTTGTCAGCATATTATTTGCGTAGCTACTACTATCAAAATCAAGTCCCAGTTTTGTTCTTCCTGCTGATGGCCACAGCGTTCCTCATAACAACATTCTGTCTCATGTTTTCGAGTCTCATCTCAATATCCACGGCCTCCTTTCTACCAAAGACGATATTTGTGAGTAACTTTGTTCAGAAAATTTAAATTGGGCCCAATAGGGCATAGCGTCAGGTATGAGACCAAGTCTCCCCAACAATTCTATTAGATAGTTAAGAAATATAAGTAACAAAAGTTTATATACTATCGTAAATTAAAAAACAGCTCAAAAGTGCTAAAATCTAGATAAATGCGTCTTGCAGAGAAAATACCTAGTCTCAACAGAGTTGTCAAATTGTTTGAGGTTTAGATGCGGGGCTAACATATTAATAAATCAGTGTTACTCCTAATATTATCAAATAAATATTTATATCGTAAATAAGAATAAATATCTTCACTTCTAAGTGCTAGTTTATTAAATTTAAATGCTATGTTTTGTGAACAGTTTTGATTATTTTTGTATACTTGGCAACATTGCAATTTTAACTCTTCCCAAAGAGTGTGGCACGAAGAGAGCTTTAGGAAGTTTTGGTGGAAAAAGGCAGGTATGGGGACATGTTAGCACTCTATAAAAGATTTATATGAAAGCTAATCAGGCATGTAACTACCCTACTATCTGACTTCTAGCAGCCTTTTTGACATATACCTTTTTTTAACCTGTCCTTGTATTGTCTCCATTTCAACGTATATGAATTTGGTAAAAATAGAGCAATAAATACCGAACGCAAAAGTAGGCAAATACAAATAATTCCTAAGCAACTCTCTATCTCACACAGAACGCAAAGTAGCCCAATATTACCTAAATAACTCTCGGTCTATCACACACAGGCAGGCACACGTTCTGCACCTAATGTCTGTTCACCGTAGGAATTGTTCTCTGAAAGGCCTTTTTCCTAACCAGAAAGCTATTATATAGTAGGATATTGGTAGGAAAAAAGACCTTTCAGAGAGTAATTCCTACCGTGAATGGAGTATAAGATATACCCAGTCCATGCAAATGCTACTTTTTAATTTAAGTCCCTATTGTCATAACATGATCATTTTCAATGATAATTAGCAACTATATTTGTTGTAAAAAACAATAATTCTCCTACCTGATCTACTTTTTAAACACAAAAACTGAATTAGTATAAATGCAAAAATATTATACTGATACAGATATATTATATATCTGATGTACTGATTTAAACACAGCACAGCCACTTGCTACGTCATGAGACAAACTAACATTAAAATCAAATATTGTCAATAATTGTAAGCTCAAAGCAGAACTATCAACACGTAACACGCAAGACCAATATAGAAAAGCGTTGCGTAAAATTTTTTGATCATTGAATGGTTCAAATTGTATTTTGATTTCACTGCTTATGTAGCCGCCTCTCTGTATCATAGGACGGCAAGGCCCTGCACAAAGGCCTCTAGTATGAACTATTTCACGTGCACGAAATATATTGTGGGGGGAGGGGGGTTGAACCAGTGTTTTGGCTAAGCATTTCGAAACTAGAAAAATTTCCAAGTAGCAAAGTAGCGTACAAGAAGGGTGTTGAGAAAGGGGTTAGGAGGGGGAGGAGCCTCCCAGAATTATTTTAAATTTGGGGGGTGATAATCAAACCTTGAACCGAGCTTTTAGGCAACTGTATTTTAAAATTTATTTATTTAGTTGTTCATACTGAATTT
Source organism: Timema genevievae (assembly GCA_902155825.1). Classification (NCBI taxonomy): domain Eukaryota; kingdom Metazoa; phylum Arthropoda; class Insecta; order Phasmatodea; family Timematidae; genus Timema; species Timema genevievae. Next base: position 83,988 of record CABFWO010002109.1, on the reverse strand, counting down.
TAAAGCTACAAGGCTTTTTCAGTGCATAAGGAAATAACTTGAATTATTATTTATTTCAGTTTACCTGCATCTGAGCTAAAATATCCAATTGAGCTTAAATAAATTTATTTAGATTTGCAGATATTGTTCAAATCGTGTATTTTAGATTAAAAAATTTAACTGACTTTATTACAGTGGTTTTCAACATTTGTTAGTTTATGACCACAACTTTTCTCTCTGCGGCCATTGCGACCTTTTGATAACTTACAAGCGTTCAAATCCTAGTTTTTAAAGTTTTTTCACTGTGTATTACTACCAATCCGGACTTTTTCAGTTACTACACCAGTGGGATAGGTAAAATTTAGAGGAAATGTACCCTTACTTGCTTGGAGGGATATTAGGATAAACTATCCCTAGTCAGAATTAAAATCCTTACTTCATCTTCATCAAATCAAAAGAGCATGACATTAAATCCGTTTGTGTCCACTAATGCTTGTTTTAATTATTATAAATTGCTTATAATAATGATTATATGCGACTAATATGTGGTAAAAGAGAATCAAGAAGCCCGAGGTTGGGGGATGATTTTATATTATGCTAGCAGCATTACAAGGCTGCCACAGTAAACAAGTCCCTAAAATGTTAATACTGGTATGTCAATAAACTATTCAAAACATGTTGTAACTTAGCACGCGAGGGTGAAGGGTCTTCCCCTGATATTTTATTAAATAACTTATGGCAAATTCGAAATCAACACTCTAAACAGCATGATTATATGAAATTTCATGCAAATCGAACACTAAATAACGAATTTAAAAATGCATCCCAAATATGAAAATGTTAAAGGGTGAAAAAACTTATTTTTTGTTTAATATAGTCTACTTAATCAAATGAAAAATTATAAGTGTTGTAACAATGTAACACAGCCATATTACTCCTCTTCCTTCTATGTTGCTTTGAGCCTATTTAAATTGCTTTCATGAAAGCCTATTTTAATAAATAATGAAATAAGATACATCAGTTCAATTCAAACTAGTATGGATACTTGCTAGAAAAATTAGTGTATATTTCAGAAGTCAAACACTAACATTAACCTCAATGTCCTCATTTCATCAGTCAGAGCTTTCAGTGAGAAAACAGTAAAATTTTGCATAACATTAACTGCATTTATGGCTTCAAAATTTAATAAAGCCCTAACTAAGGAATTGGCTTCATAACATGATAATTTGAATCATATAACTGTGACAGTCTAGCAGCCACGAAAGTCACAACTAAAACACTAAACCATAAAAAAGACTACACAGTTGGGAAATTTTAAATTTGTCTATTTAAATCTGTGGTTAAGGACTTTAATAATAAAAAATAATGGGGTACAGAATAAGCCTAGAATTTCCCAACTCCAGATCTCAAATCTCACAAAATTGCCAACTTTCAAGCTTTTAACAAAAATTGGGATGTGACACCCCCCTCCCACCTGGCACGACGCCCCTGCATCCAAGGGGGACAATTCATTACAGGTGAAGTAAAAAATAGAGCTAGTATTTTTTTTAAATGGTAGTATTTTCATGAAAAATTTTGTGGTTTTCCCATTTGGGCACTTTGGACCTTTCTAAAAATTATTGTTATTTACTTTTAGCTTTGATTCTGAAGACAATGTTTTGTACAACGTGTGCACTCAAATTGTTAAAAGATATTTAGTTTCTATCTAAGTTTTAAAATGGAAGGAGAAGATCTGATAAAAATATCTTATTTAGTGTGTCATTATAAATCTGATGTCTCATTTGAACATAAATCAGTGATTAACATAATATTATTAAACAGTCAGCTAGAGGTAATTTAAGATATAATAGGTATTATCCCTCTTTTCATAATGTTATACCACTGCTACACCACTGTAACTGAACAAATAGAGTAAGTGGGCAGAGGCCTATGATAACCAACCAAAAGAACTAAAAAAGAAAAAGAAAAAAGGAGTTTGAGCAAAGTGAACTAGGGAATCTTTTTTCAATGTAAATTTATTTTTTAAATATCGCTTATCATAGCTTAAAACTTTATTATATGATAATCTGGTAATCATCACTATTTCATTTAATTAGTTCGGATTACTTTCACTAAAAAAATGGGTTATCTAAGACTTAGAAAAATATATAATTGAATATTATAAAATAATTTGGTTTTAAAAGGCATATGGGAGTATAAAAAATCTAAAAAACACTTGAAATTATTTTTTTTCTAGAAATTTGGTCAACCCTGTACACATTTTTAAGTTTATTTAACTACACAAACTTTGAACTACTAAGCATGACTTTGTATATCTTTGTGAACATTAAGGCAACATTTATATGGTTAATTTAGAAACGAACAAAATAACTCAAAATGACAACTATATTGCCACTAATCTAGCCGCATGCCAGAATTAGTTGAGGCCGACCAGCTTGCTAGTAAAACCTATGTATGCTGCATGCACTACAATCTGAGGCAAAAATACTTCTAAATTTATAATACAGCTATTTTGGTCTTAAAAAATAAAAAGGCCTATTTGCTTACACCTTTTAATATAAAATTAAATTACCATATTCACTATATACAAACATTTATGAAATTCCAAGCTAGAGTCCAATTTTCATAAATAGGACCTTCTTTAAGGTTAGAAAAGCTCCTAGATATTTTTTTACATGTAAGTCATCAATCAGTCATGTGATCTGCAGCTTTCATTTTTTATGGATATAATTAATACCTATACATTAACAATAGTAAAATGTAATCAATGTTGAACATAAACAAAATATGTTTGCATTTTTTAATTGGGTATTTCTAATCAAAATCCTACTGTAGGTAGCTATAATACATCCAGCTAGGTCTTTATGTTCGACTGGCAGGGTTATAAATTTTGTAGAAATTACCTTGGCTGAGCAATGTACATTTTTTCACTTCTTTCCTTCCATTTTCCCCTCTTGTTGGCTCAGTTCTAGTTGGGTAGTAGACAGGAACACTACATAAGGCACTATAATATACAACTATTAGAAATAAGTGGAGTTCTTATTTCAAAATTAATTTGATAATATTCATGAATTTCATTGGTGTTTATTTTAATATAATTTCATAAATAAAATAATTTTATCCCTCAAACAATCAGCATGCCAAATAACTTTTAGCATTTAGGTTTCATTATGATCTGAGAAATAATATAATTTGGCATACTATTAAATGTACTGTAATACAAAAACATTTATATTTGCTCGATTTTGACAACAACAAAAAATGGTGGAAAGGATGAGAATCTAGTATTGGTCTTAGAGTAAAACCTATTTCCACTTTTTAGATAAATAAAATTTTTTGGTCTCTGATATACATTTAACAATTCTGTTATGTTTCATGATATAAGGGACAATATGATAAAAATGTTAGAATGTAGCTGTCTCAAAGCGAGTTGGAAGTGAGCGCAAGTGAACAGCCCTTTGTTTATAGTTCCTATCACAAATTAAAATTAGTCTGAACTAAATAAAATATTGCTCTAATGCATTTAGTTTAGTTTTCTACACATTATCTAAACTGTTCTTGAATTATTTTCATGAATTATTTTCATGGAATTTTTGGCGTTTGACTAAAACTTTTTCTTTTTATTTAAAAAGTTTCTCATCAAATCATGACCAATATTCAAGAACTTTGAGATAACCATACATAATAAATTAAACTAAAAATATCTAATGGAGCAACTATTTTATTTATTTTGGCCAAATAAGTTTTTGTTATAAAAACCCCAAAAATACAGACCTTTACTCCCACCGCCAACAAGGAAATACTCGTATATTCTCAATATTTTTAATACTTATGTTGTATAAGTGGTTTTGTACATTCCATGTGCACTTCGTGGAAAAAAAATACCAAAATAAAGGTGATTTTGTTCGGCTTGGGTTTATTTATTAACATAGAAAATACCCATCTCGGTGGCGTAGTTAACTTATGCACTAGTTTCATGTTGAGCTAGACTGCAGAGGATGGGGAGATCGGGGTTTGAATCTCTTTTGGGTGAACTGGGGGTGGTTTTTTTCTAAATGGTTTTCCACACACCCTCCATGCAAATGTGAGTTCACTTCCTCTGTATTAAAACTTCCAGATTCATAGCCCATTAGAATAATTAGTACCTTAATCGTATAACCTGAACGGGTAGTAACACATGGTGCTGAATTAAAAAAAATAAATGTAGAAAATAAAAATAATAGCACTCCTGAAATAATCAAACAGGACATTATGAAAAAAATATTACTTAAACTGAATTGTCATGATATCCTGCACAATTTAGAAATTATGTGGTAACTGAATTGATGTTTGAATCAGGTAACTGCTTGAGACCTTCTAAAAGTAAAAAAGTTGAAGGATCGGAGGTAGATTCACTGTGAGAAACTGATAGAGTTGTCTGGATACGCTGTTGGGTAGGGTTTTTTCCCTCCAAAATTAGATTTTTTTTTTATCCTTTCTCCAGACAAATACTGTTGAGGCTTATCAAAAAAGGATAAGTTATCACCAGCCCATTTTATTATCCCCCGTTTTTGTTTTCAAAATATCTATTTATTGCTAACATCTTTCATTGTAGTTTTTTTTATGTATCCTTCTCTCTTTTACAGGAAGTGATCTACCATATTGTAGCATTTTCTCTCTACCTTGCAGCTTCAATCAATTTGATGGTGGATATTTCCAAATACAGCAAGAACAGTACTTATGACGCATTCCTCGCTGCCTCGGTACGTATGTAACATTCGTAGATTTGTGTCTTGATGAAACCACACACTGGCTGGGTGTACAGACATGCGTGGAAAGTACCAAGGGGAGCCCAAAACTACAAGTTGAGCTCTAACATTTATTTAAAGGGTGTTTTCTGGTAATTAAGGGGTGAAGGTAAAATTAATAGGAACAGAAAGTAATTTTTTGTAGCAAAAATAGTAATAGAATGTTTATATGGCTCAAGTTACTTTTATACTAAATTAATTTACTTGTATATTTTATAAATTACAATGTGGCATTGCTGTACTATATGTTACAACAGTTAAAAACAAAATAATAACTTATTTAAACAATACACTAAGCTAATATGTCTAATTTTATGGTTGAAAAAGTATAAAAGTCTGTCAATGACAAGTAAAATATACTTGAATAATTAGGATGCAACTTATATTTTAAGTATAAGTTGAAAAATGAACAACTCACGCTCATTTTAAGAAAGGATTTTTTCAAAATTAAGTGTGGTCTAAAATAGGGCTTTCTCAGAAGCATTTGAATTAGAAACACGTAATTTGCAATGTGGTTTGATGAAAAATATATATATTATATGGTGGATCGCACAGACTTTCTCTCTCATTTATCTTATCTAAAGCTAGCAAGATCTATGGAAAAAAATAATATACAGTGTTGAAGAAAAATGATGGAAAAATAGAATATCACATTCTACCAAAGAGCATACACAAAATAATATACACTTTTACAGAAACATTAAGAAAAGAGTATCATCTATGTTCACAAAATAGCACAAGCCTGTCTCTGGTCACCGCCTTAATCAAACTGTCTTGGCGTTTGTCAAACCATCTTCAACCATTGTCCAACTAAACTGCCCAACAAAACAGAACTCGAATTCAACTTGAATTACATTGATCTTTCTCTTGTCCTCTGGCCACTCTACAGTTTCTTGCCAGATCACACGATAAAGACTCACGCACCTGACTGATACTCAATTAACTCAATTTCTTTCATTACTAAACTACACAGTCGTGATGCAACGGATCGGATCGTTACAATATACACACAAATATAGCTAGTAGCCAAGGTCATGATAGCGATTATATATGTATGTTTGGAAATATTGCCACCAACTCTTCCAATGAGTAGAAGAAACTATAATCTGGTCACAGTTAATTCTTATTTTATTTGCTTATTTATGTACGTCTTAGGGCTCAAGCTTCATAATGCAAGTTGATAGAGCAATATACTGTAAAGTATGATATAGTTTCTATCCTTATTTTTATTGCATATTAAAAATCTAAATAATAGGAAAAAGTGTTTATTTCCTTGATAAAGGTGGAGGCACAAGACAGGGCCCATTGGTGATCTTAAGTTCACTGACAAAAGGAATGAACTTGTTGTAAGACAAAACACCCAATAACTCATTTTTTGAAAGATTAATTCTGTGCTGACTTAGATCAAAAGCTTTATTTTGGTCAAAATACATTTTTATGAAAGGGTAAGACAATAGATTGTTTTCAAGCTTCAGAGAATGTTCCATTTGACCGGCTAAGATTGAATAACAATGGATTTGAGATATTAACAATCAATCTTGTGATTCTATTCACCTCAGCACACCTGGATGAACTTAATTTCCTGATAGCAAAGGAGTAATGTGGCTAGGATACAGGGACAAATTTGTTTCAATAATAGGAGTAGGCTTAACTGAAAACGTTCATTATTACACTTAACTAAAATAATTTCCAAATTCATTTGCCATTAAGAGAAGATCATTGATAATATATCCATTAATTTCAAGTTCGGATGGGGATACTCTCTTCACACATTTATTTTTGATATATTTTCAAAAACCTTTGGGTTTACTCTTGAGGCTTGTTTTAATTAGGTTCATCCAAATGACTCCATCAATAGGTATAGAACGTTTCTTTAAATACATGGTGGCTACAAACATGGAAAACAGGGAAGAACTGGAAAAGTCATGGAATTGGAATACTTGACTGATTCTGCACCTAAATATTTAAACAAAAGTATGAGATTTTGTTTCTCGATGTTAACAAAATGTATTACCTAGATATGACATAGTCTTAACATGAGATGGTTGTACAGTAGTGTTGACACAAATAATACATAAAGCATTAAATACTGGAAGAATAACTTACAAGAATGTTTACCTTGAGTAGGATTGTTTTAAAAAATATATCATTAATAATAAACATAAAAATTGTCATTCACTAAGAAAAATTGTAAAAAAGGTAAAGTTGAAAATTTGTTTAGATGTGTGGAAAACCTGGATAAGTCAGTGAATTTTATAGTAAATAGTTTGTAGCCACCCTGAATTAATTTATGATAATGTGGAAAAGATGAATATAATTTTCTATTTTTTTTTATATTTCTTAAAAAATTAATTTTTATTTCTTATGTATTATTTTTTAATGTGGAAGAAAACCAATGGGTAAACTTAGAATACATTTTAGAAGTTTAAGTTTAGGAATATGAGTGTTGATTATTTGTTGGACAATTTTAGTGAAGTTCGCAGTAGCTATATCAATATCAAAAGTTACCCGCCTCGGTGGTGTAGTTGGCTAACGCGCCAGTCGTGTTGAGTCAGACCACCGAGGACGGGGAGATCGAGGTTCGAATTTCGGTCGGGTGAACTGGGGGTGGTTTTTCCTAAATGGTTTTCCACTCTCCCTCCACGCAAATGCGGGTTCACTTCATCTAAATTCAACCTTCCCATTTCCTAATCCATTAGTGTAATTAGTACTTAAGCGTATAACCCGAACGGGTAGTAAGACGTGGTGCTAAAATTAAAAAATCAAAAGTTTATTAAACACATGCTCAATCGATGGTTGCCATTGTTATATTGATATAAGCTAATCACCACGGAAATAATCAAAATAAGTTGTGGAATTATTATTATTACTACTTAAAAATGGGATAGGTACATAAAGTTCTATAAGTAATGGGGGAGTATAGTAATTCAAGCTGATGATGTCTCTCTTTTTGTCCACAGATTATCGGTCTGATCAACTCGGTCTTGTACTTGTGCAGCGCTGTGCTAGCAATCAGATCCTACAGAGGTTTGAGCATCTGATCTGCATGAACTTCCATACAAACTGCCATGTGTTCAACAAGTTGTACTGCTGACACTATGAACATCTGCAAAGCTGCTAGCTGATACAAGCACACTTTGTGTATCCACAGAGAGGTGAATCCTTCTAGTGTCTCCAGTTTAAGCTATATGTGACTATTCGTGGCTTTATTAACATTTATTTAAAACACATGCATACAAATTATTTTTATGACAAATCTCTTTCGCAGTGGCGGCTTGTGAGTAAACGTTAAGGGCTCTATTGAAAATTGTTAAATTAGTTAGACAACAGCTCACCTTATACCATGCTGTATTTAACTTACAAACTACTTAAAAAGTATGAAAAGGATAAAGTTAATAAAAGTAAATAAAAGCTATAAAGTTATAAAAAAATAACAACTTGGTTTGAAGTCGAAGACTGTCCATCCTGAAATCCACACACTCACCAGTAAACAAAAAATATATAAATAGATTTTTAACGCTATGTCGAGCACTATACATACAATATACTTTAAGAATTAGTGTATCAGTAAGTTTAGCGTTTGAAAGAAAAATCTAATCTTCGGTCTTTGTCTGAAATGAATTTTTCTATTACTAGTTTGTTACAAAGAATGTGGTATCCCTCGAATTGTTGACTGTTCTATAGAAAACGTGTCCAAAGCATTTAATATCTTCATTCATGATGTTTCTTAACCAAATGTAATATTACTTTATTCCGCATTCACGTACAAGACATACAGTACCAGCCTAGTCACCACCTCTCCAAGGCCAGAGCTCACGCTACTTGGCTGCTGGAATGTGCCACCAACCCTTCTGTCTTGATGAACACTAGGGGAGGGAGTATTGTCCCGTTATAACTTTAAGGACGTTCCCCCCTACCTGCTTGTTAGCAGTCAGCACTTGTCACTACACAAATAACAAACACGCAAAACAAAATAAAGAGTTACTTTCTTCACACCCACATATTCACGGCTTTTTTATCAAATAGTTTCTGATCAAAGCGGCGTGTAATTTTTCCTCTTTCTTTCAATTTTTTTGTACCTGACTTAAGTTCAAATTGGACATCACTTTGGCATTCAGGAGACATATAATAAAAGAGTTGTTATTGTCGATGATCCTAACTTTGATGTAGGAGTAAGAGAACAAATGAAGTGTTTATATTCAGGGGACGCTATAAATGTTGTAATAAAACAAAAGGGTGATCCAATAATTTTAAATACAGCTTTTTTAATCTCATCAAATTCTAAGATGCTTAAAGACAATGTATGGAAATCTAGGATCTATAGAAAATGTGTTAAGAATGTTGCATATTCACAAATACCATATTCATCTAAAAAACCTAATCTAATGTATATTTATCAAATGTTTAGAGACTGGAATAAAAATATAGAGGTGGAGGAATTAGAACAGGAACGAACAGATATATTATAATAAGAATCACATGTTTTATTAACAATGTTTATCAAATAGATATTTACATTCATTATATTTGACTTTTATTTTGGGTATCCATGTTGGGTACACAAGCTATTATACATTTCAGGTATATTATATGTTAATGTTGTTTCATCATGATTTATTCCTACCAATTGTCTATGAGCAGACATATTTCTAATTAAAGAAGTAGTATTTTCAAAATCACATCTCAAAACAATATTTGTTTCTAAATACCAATCACCATGTGATTGAACATAAGCATCCTCATTTGATGGTGAATTTGCTTTGATTGGACTAATACCAAAATGAATAGCCAGCCGGTGGTCTAGGACAGGCAACAGGGCCACCAGTATTTATAAAATGTAACCAACCCGCTTTATCTATATGTTGACAAGGCACATTTAAAGTAATTATTATTAGAAGCTTTTTATCTTTGAAAAGCACCTTTAAGTCCTAGTGCCCCATCTTTAAAATCAGTTTGAATATTTGCCTGTTGCCCATTCCAATTATTAGGATCTACATATCTTTTGAGTATTTAATGTTACTTCTATCACATTTACTATACCTAATTAACCCAAAGTGGGGTTTCCATGTTTAACTAAACGTTCAGGATAGCTAAATTTAGACAATCTATCATTAATTAACAGCAAACCATATTCTATAGAAGGAATATAGACATTTTTGATCTCTTAAGCATCACTGAAATGTAAAATACTAGTATATAAAAGCCAACATTGTTAATACAATATGTGATTCTTATTATTATAATACATCGTCTTTAAACATCTCAATATTTGATGTCATTAAAAAAGCTGTCTTTAAAATTACTCACTCTTATATTTTATTGCAACATTTATATCGGCCCCTGAAAACAAACATTTCATTTGTTCTCTTGCTCCTACATCAAAGTTAGGATCATCAATAATAACACTTTTATTATATGTGCCCTAAATGCCAAAGATAGCATATTTATTGTTTCTGTTGGAATAACTGATGGTCACTAAGGCGTAAGCACACATTGTAATAAATGTAGATTTTTGGGTGATAGGAGGACCAAAAAGGTATATAACACAACATTTACTCTTTATTCTATTTGTTACTTTATAGAGATTATTAAGAAACTCTTTGATTATCTCAATATTATTATCAAATTGGTAATACAACCAAGCTGTTATAACCTCTCTACTCTGTTCCATAGTTAAATATTAATGTTATATATTACCTCTTACACATTTAAAAAGAAGATCTTCAACAGGAAACTTTTGATTAAGTCCTTTAAGCCATTATTCTTATTCAACTAAATTCATATTAGTATTATGCACTTCCAATTTATGTATTATTTTCTGAAATTGATTATCACTAAGTCTACTATAGAATTTATCAGTATAATCTTCATTAATTACACAATTTTTCAAAGGTACAATTATATTTGTCACCATCCAAAATTCGGCCCTGTCGGTAATTTTTTGATTTTGAGATGTTTTTTGTTCTCTTCATCCAGTAGATGGTCCTGCATCTCTTTGGTTTGTTGTCGGATCAAATTCTGTAAGAAACTTTCCAATGGTGAAGGGTTCGGTGCTTCCAAGTTGATCCATTTCCGAATATCCAGAGCACAGTGTTTCCATTTTTGGTTCATACCCTCAACAGATGCGGGGTAAAGTTTCAATTCCATATAATGCGTCTTTGCTATTGGGCGTTTGTATTTTGATATAGAGAGCTCCGTCTTGCTTTGTAGCAAAATAGTGAAACAGATTGGTGAAGTAGTCATTTCCAAGTTTGGATCTCTACTTGATTGATTTTATATTTCCTCTAGGGAGAACAGTTTTTCCTGCGAGCAATGCACACTCGCATTTATGTTTGGACTAGGAACAATCATGGATAACATAGATGTGATCCCATTGGTTATTGGTTGTGCAATGTTTGTAGATGATGCTAGAGCTGACTTTTCTTTCTGATTGTTTTGTAAGCAGATGGTAATGGAATCCTGCAGTATCTTCGACGTTTCTAAATGGTCGAATATCGTGGAGAGTGACAGTTCTCTGAGTGAGTTGAGTAATTCCATCCACGTATTTATTCCAGTAGCAATTAGGTTTTCTAATACATCAGATATATGTGCTAATAAAGGCCTCTCCAACGTTATTAATAATCTCCCAGTCACTGCTGCTTCCTGGCTCCATTGTACAAAGTTCTGTGGTGTTGAGAAAACTAGTCATATGCTTTGTAGATATGTGATTAGTTCAATGCGGAAATGGTGTTCATATTTGCGTTTACGTTTAATTGGTATGATTTCAGGTATTTCTGCTGTAGGTTCCAGGACTGGTGTATTAGGTCTTTCTGTTTCTGAATCACTCATCTTTCTGCGAGGTCGACGGAAGAATAGCTCAATCTCTAGTTGACCCAGGGAATGGTAGTTGATCATCTTGTTCAGGTTTTTGAGGAAATGACCACTCTGCAATATTGTCGTGGAAGAATTCAGCAATTACTTCAGTTTAAAATGGTTGTCAACATGCTTCTTGATGCAAGGCAGTTGTTTCCCACGTCTTCTTCCAAATCCAGTATTGGTTAAACCAATCATCTACAATGTAACAATAATATTTATCAAGTTGGATACAATAGTTACATTTATGTCCCATAAAACAATTAAGTGAACATACGTGTATTGTTTTCACATAATTTTCTGATCTGCACGGTAGACGTTCTAGGAGCTGTCGGTATAGATTATCAGGTTTTTCCAAACGCCCGAGCTCTAGGATTTTGTCACCATCACTGTATTTGGATAAAGTTGTAATATTATTAGGTGCAGTATAAAGATGTTTATTCTTGTCACATAAACATGAGTTACGAGGTTCTGATATAAAATTCAAACATTTAAGTAACTGTGACCGCGATTAATATGACGGCTCTGAAAATCTCTAATAGATTTAGATGAACACGATTCTTCCACTGAATACGCCATGATGAGATTGTGTAAAATATACTCTAAAGCTTGGTTTAAATACCGATAATATGGGCGGAGTGTTTTGGAATATTAACTAAGTTGTTATTCTGAAGTTGTTATTTGACTTTGCATTGGCCTTGCACTTTTTTTAATTCCAAACTTTTCTTTTAATGAAAAAGAACCAAAGTTTATTATTTAATTTTTGAAACTTTAATTTTCAATCAAGTAATCAAAAACTCAAGTGAAAACCGGTAGCATTGCACTTTCTACTATACAAATAAAAGACTGACTGCAGTATGTATCACAGGGTCTCATATGAACTCATGCCAAATAACGTGCTAGGTGAGATCCGAGATAAGGACATTGACATCAGGTTTTCATAGCAACCACCCTATAATGCATGCATATTGGAGCGTTGGGACAGCCAGCCACAGAGCACATGTTAACATTGGTGTGCTTTTTTGTCACATGTTGGAGTGATTATGGTTTTACCAATTTCGTCAACAAAATGGGTAAATAGTGTGACAATTCTTTTTTTTTTTTCATTATGTAATGAAAGAATATAAGAAAATTCGTATGAATTTCAAAAGATGTTTTGTTTCTTCATTTGCTTTCTTTTACAAGGATGGTGGCGCCCCAGAGTCCTCCATCACGAGCCGCCCCTGTTATTTTTTGTCTAAAAGAGATAAATTATGGCTGGAGTTTTGACTTTTCCTGTTGCACAGTTTTACAATATGTTGCTAAGAAACTGCACCAAAGGTTGTGTACACATGTTGTATTTGCCAAAAACAGATTTTTAATTCAAGATGTGTAGCCTAGGCCTATTTACAAAATATACTTTTGGTGTGTTTTTTGTAATATTAACTCTTAAGTGTTTTCATCCTAATAATTTGGGAAAAAATATTTATTAAAAACATGTTTGTCTTTTCTTTATTTTTCTAGCTAAAACTTTTTCCTAGCATTTTCATTTTTGATGTAGGCTAATGCCCATTGAGGTTTCATTCATTTTGAAGAAGATTTTGATGAGCAATTTCTTTTACTCATTTATGGTTGTGTAACAAAACTCTTTTATATGCATTACATAGTAATAAGTGCACACACAAAAATAAATTTTTAGCTTTTTTCTTTCTAAATTGACAAGTTTCTACATCTTGCTCTTTTAGAAAGACTTATATGTAATCTAAGAGTTGTATACATGTTTTTACTTTTTGATAAATAACACATGTAGCAATCTTTAACAACTATTTATTCAATATTAGTTTATAACTTGATGATACAAAATAATAATGTCAAAACATAGTTGTAAAGACTAATATATATTTAATACTGGTAGCCATAAGTTTTGTTTGCTCTGCAGACTATGTATATATTATAAAACAAACAAGGATAATTGGTTATGTTGTGGTTTTAGCATTTCAATTCAAAGACAAAATATTAAATAAAACTTAAAAGGATAATGCAATGGTTGAAAAATGACAAATTAGACACAGGATTTGCACCCAATACCTGAACTCCCTTTAAACCTACCATTGCATTATCTAGGTTTCATAATTCTCAGATATTTACTTAATTCTTTATTTTTAAAACTTGAGCATGTGAAAATATATAAATAATTCATTTATAAGATAACCTATAAACTTTGATTTAGAGCACCCGTTAACTTTCATGTGAAAGAATAATTTCATAACTAAATAATTATAATATTGTTTCCTGGATTCATTTATGTAATCATGTTTGTTACACTATCAAGAGCAGTTTTTTACAAAGTCTGGTCCACAGAATATCAGGAAATTAAGTAATAATAATGAATTAATGACTGTTTCAATACAAAATTTAGAATACAAAAGATTAAATATAGAATATCCATACAACAATGTATTTATTTTCTCAATAGACACAAGTCACATATAAAGAGAAGTTTATATTAACCTTAAGACGTCCAACACCTTAGCTCAGTTGGTAGCATGTCTGCTTACTGAGCTAAGGGTCCCCGGTTCAATTATTGGCTTGGCCAAAAACTTATCATTGATGAAAATATGGGTTTACCCTATCACATTGATAAATTGACGGATGGGGACGGGATGTTGTGCCTGTTCTAGTCTTAAGTTAGATTATTAAGCATATGAAGCTATAACAGGCCTTGTAAACCGGTGGTGGAAAATATATGGCTTGAATAAAAAACTGACCATAGCCGGAAAACAACAATGTATTGAAAATGTAAAATAAACCTTAAGTTAACAAATCTGAACAATAATAAAAAAAAAATGAGGTTTAGACTGTTCATAATAATAAAAACATTAGTATTTACTAATTCACTTTAGTTAGGCTTTTATGATATTTTATTTCATAAATTTATTTTTGTCTTAGCATTTATAGTCGCAAAATAGTATTGACCAAGAAAGCTTTACCTACATAGCTTTCAAACCCCCACCTCCCACCCCCACCCCCACCCCCACCCCCAACCCCCCCGGTAGTCCCCCAGTGTGAAAACTTCCATTTGCTGGTTCAACATCACCAACATTTTGAAAAACACTGATTTAGAGGTTTTAACTTGCTCATGAAAATCACTAATCACATATTCTAGAGTAAAATTACATTATCTCTATGGTAAGAATTATCATTTTACACTAAAATGTAATTTAATATATGAAATATCTGTTTCTACAGTTTTATAGCTATTTGAAGTGGTTTTCAGGTCAGAATAACGATAAGTGACCAACATTAACTAACCACAATTAACACTTAGGCCCTATCTTACAATTTCATATTAAAGTCCTCTTAACTTAACCGTTCTTAAAGTCTAGCCGTTGGTTAAACTTGGCGTTGCTTTTTACAATACTATTTTGATGTGCTCGTCAAGTTATGGATGGGTGCCTTCCATTAGTTTTATCATTAAGGCTTCTCGATGCACTAGATTTGTTACAAAACTTTTGATTGGCTTAATTTGAACCAATGGATTGTGAGTTAACTATTTAAATGTCTGTGAAGTTATGCAGCTGTTAGGAAAACAAATTAAAGTATAATACATGTTCATGTGGTTGTTTATAACATGTAATGTTATTCAATAATAATATTCATACATATAAGTTTATAATATATAATGCGTTTTTCTATGCAAATAAAATGGGTATAACTACACTGTTTATTTTAAACAAGCTTGTATTTTAACACAATTTTTTAAGCTTCAAAATAACTAAATATTTAAACAGTAAAGTCAGTCAATTTTTAAACACATCTAAAATTCAGATAAAAACCACCCTTAATTAACCATGGACGTGTACTGGAGGGGAGAAAGTGAAGGAAAAACACGTCCTATATTAGCCATTCAGGCCTACACATAATAACTTAAAAAGACGATTAAAACATAGGTGGGCCCAATGTAAAGAGAATAAATAGGTAGTGCCATTCGGGAGAATTTAATGATGTCATTGCTTACGTGAGCCACGAAACTACGTCACCCATTACACAGCAATTAGTAGTATGCCTTGCGGTCCATGTGTTTTGGATGGTCCTTTAATTTATCTTTATAATAATATATTTATTTTTATTTGCCAGGTAGTGGTTTTTTCGTGTACATTTAGTTACTTTATTATGTTTACCATTCGATTATCTGTTTTAATAGGCTACTATAATATACAGCAATGATGTTCTATTAGTTATTCACTGACATTTAATACAAAATGAAAGTCCAAACACTCATTTCATTAGACTGAATTATTATTTCATGCTTTGATTAAAAGTGAAAAGCAGTTCTACTTTTCTTCATTGTTAATTATCATTATTGAAAAATGAAAACCAAATGAACCTTGTGAACAAATACAGGACTTAATGAATTAATTTTTATTTAACTATAAAGATTTATATAGATAGTTACACACATAGTGTTGCTGTAAGATTTCTCAAAAATTGTATATATGTGGCAAGACGAACAAACCGGCCCATTTTTGGGCTCTTACAGACAATTTGAATGTCTGTGGAATATAAGTAGTGATTTGTTTAAAATAAAACAGCACGTGATGCCATTTTAATAAATTAAACAGTAGTTGATCATTCTCAACATAATCATTATGATAAATGACATGTGTGAACAAATTCCTTTAATTTTTATTTTCGTTAAAAATTAATCACTTAAAATTATTCATTGAAAAATACACGTAAGAACGTAGGCCTACAGCTATTGTCAATTACTATTTACAACAAGAAATGACCACTCCGAATTGCAAAGTGAAAACATTGAAAAGAATTAACAAATTTTGAATAGGAAAGAAGAGCCTGTATGGCTATAAAAACTTGCCCAAAAGAAACATTGGCATCCCGAATTAAACAGCTATATTAAATATTAAATAGAAGGAATAAATTCCACATAATTATTTTATCATTATCTCTGTGTTAAACTGGGAGTAATTTCTTCTTTAAAAAAATTGAAAGTGATCGGGATTGAGCACCAGTCAATTATATGGTCAGACTTATAACACCGCAAACCTGTGATTAGTTAATCTTTAATGAAACATCTATTTAATTACAGGTGGACAATATTAGAACCGAGAGGATCCATAAATAACTGTCAAAAGTTTTCTAAAGATAATAATGTAACCTCACTTGAATAATAACAACTGCCATAAAACATTATGGCGGAATGCTTGGAAGTTAATGTGGACGTTAAAATGCTAACCAGAAGGTAGACCTTGTGCTAACTTTACGGGCACTTAAACAAAGACGCTAGCTCTAACCGAACATTGTGAAATCCAAACTAGTGGTCGTTATTGCTTAACCTCATGTTAAGTCCTAACGAATAAAATAACACGACATTGTAAGATTGGACCTTAAGGTCAACCATTCTGGTCAAATGCACCCCTTGAGTCTACATTGGGTGAGTCGGCAATAGCTGCATTAAACTCTCAAGGTTGTTCAATAGCCCCAATAATGAGATAAATAAAATCACACTAACCTATGTTCCTTAACTCCAAATTAGCTTCAACAGATATGTACCTATTGTTTCTATAAACTTGTGATTATAAAACTATTTGTTTCTAATAAACTGATGTTTGATGTATATGTTTAACTACCTAAGGCTGTACAGGTCTAATATAGGCCTACATTTTCTACAACAACAATGTTGTTCACCCAGAAAAAATATAGTTTTAGAAAAATTTATGATTTGAAATAGCTAATCACATTTAGTCATACTTTAGGATGTAATAAGTTAAATCAGTAATTTTATAAGAAGCAACGTGAAGCACAACTTTTATTCAAAATGCTATTTTTTTTTAGGATATCTCTATTTTTCTGCTGGCAAACATTTTTCGCGGCAATAAAACAAGTACTTACTGTGTTTTACCATGAATACTTGTTTGCCAAACTATATCTATTTTTTATATGACTTTGTGTAAGTTTAAAATCTTATATATTATATTTATAGTCCATTTCCAGTAATAAAAATTATGAGAAAATGACTGAACTGATTTTGACAAATGAACAATCATTTTAAAGGTTAGGGGCCCAGGGTGTTTGCAAAAGTAGTAGCTTTAAACAAAAACCCAGTTTTCAAAGTGAACTTTCCAGCTTTTGTGCTTTGTGTGCAGTGACTTATTTGTACAGTGATTCTTTGTTAACATCACCATGGAAACCACAATTGTGTTTTGGTAAATAAAATATTAATCTTTAACAAAAAATAAATAACGGCTCGGTTCTTAGTCAAGTGGAAGTAGAAAAAAAAAATGCAAAAATTTGTATATACCAAACAAACCAAGGATAGTCGATTAAAAATATTCACTATTTTATTTTAATTGTTGCTTTTCCTCCTTTATCTTTAAGCATATATCTATGGTATTTATCTAATTTGCTAAGAAATTAAATTATCAGAGGGTTTGAAGAGGGGTAGTTTTAAAGTTCTCATTATGGTGTGAAGGCTTAAAATTAACTCTGGAAAGTTGGTAGCCTTTCTTGGGTAAACCTTTAACTAGAAAGTCGAGTGAGGCCTCATTCTATAGAATTTGTCCCGATAAAAATTAATTTTTTTTTTGATCAATTTTTTAGTGTGATAATTAATCTGCAGCCATTGTTGCAATGACCCATAAGTAATGTATAGACCGACTTCCTTCTTTTATATATTTACAGTTTCTAACTCAAAAATTAACCAGCTGCATTAGAGGGAGGAGCTGTTGGTCTTAACCCTAGAATGCTATTTCTTCATAAAATTGACTACCAAGGTTTACAAGATTGTAATGTTCCCTCCTTTACACGAGGGCTAGACTGCTCTCCTCTCCAGTACTTTCATTTGGCCTTGAAACTTCACTATAACTGATTGTGTTTCCCTTGTGACTTGCTTTGTTTGTACTCTACGAGAAGCTCAGTCGTAAAAGGTACGAGTGTTTAGCATTAATGAAACATTTTACTATTGTAGTGAAAATGGTATCTTACAAACTAAAACAAAACAAAGTTGTAATATTTCATCCTTTTACACATGATAACATGGTATTAAACCAGAAAACTGAAAATCCCAAAATATTTGAAACCTACAGTGAAAACAAGGGTGCATGACTACGACATTTTGCAGCCTTCTCGTTACATTTGTAGAGAAATTATGTGTTCAATATAATAAAATGAAAATTAGTAAAATTTATGAGTGTTAAACATTCATGTCTCACATAGAGGTTTAGCATTCTAGGGTTAACCTACCATCACTTGAGAGGTTATGTGGAAAGACCGATTCAATTGTTTGACTTTCTCTTCTCTCTCCAGTCAAATACAAATTAATTTCCTAACTCTTCTTTGTTTTTATCTAATAAATTAGAGAGTTTAGTTAATTAATGGCATAACATTAAGGTACGGCCATGTATACGATCAGGACATGATGCCATGTTATGTAAGAGGATGCTCAGAGTATGTGAATAGAGCCTAGTGACAATGATTTGGTCACAAACTTAAGTGAATTTGGGTCTCCCATGTATAAAACATTGCTTGAAGTTCTGACGTCTTTATTGCGGTGATCAGGTTGCAAGTATGGCCATGCCTTATATCTAGAGACAGTTTTTTAGCATCAATTATTTGTGAAAATGGCATTTTAATTTTGAAAAAATCACACTTTGTAGCATTTATATTTTTAAAATTAGCATTATGTAGCAAAGTGAAAGGCATATAAAGAAAACTTTCGTTTCCAGATACTGGCGTACATCAGGGTGATCTAGTTTTTGTAGAGGAATGTTTGCTTTCAAACACATTTTCACAGTATTGCTTATGAAGGCAGTCTTTTCTGTGTGGCTTTCTTCGCCTTCTGATTCATTTCTAAAATCGCGCTTCCGTCATTTGCTTCAGCCAGTGACCCCTGCGTCCAACGATTTATTTGTGACATGCCCATTAGAGAGGACATGTTCCTTCAGTGTGTCCAGTTTTTCCCACTCAAGATGATTGTTACAATATACACCACACATTAAAATAATCTAATAACTTGAGTAAAATTTATCATTTGATCAAATAGCCGCCGGAAGAATGTAGTTAACAGTGATTGTCCTCGCTAGGCAGTATACACCTTTACAAGCTCACTTGCAAGAACTCGGGGGTGGAGGGAGGGAGGATCTATTTTTGGCACTTTATCATGTGAATGGCTCTTGATCTTACAATGGGAAAAAACCAAAACCAAGAAATACCAATCAGAAGCGCTTCGAATGTGTTTCCCAGTATTAAAAAATGTAAAACCTAACAAATTGTTCTAATATATATAAATTAGAAATTGCCCTTTCTTCGCTTATAAAGGCATTTATTGCAGAAACAGTCATTTATCGCTTTATTGCGAATATAAAACTCATTGAAAATTCAATAAAACCTTATGTAACATGAACATCTAGAAGGGAAAAAACCCTATTTTTATGACTTTATTTTTATCACTTTATCGCCAAAACGAAAAAAACAGTGTTTCTACTTATATCATACATGTTTATATAGTATTTAATAAAAGGGTTTTTGTTATTTTTGTCACCCTGTTTAGGTTATACGCAAACTAGATGTGTATGTGTGCTAGGAATAAGGAAGGTTGAATGTATAGAAAGTGTACCTTCATTTGTACTCACACTTTAAGAACCCCCTGCCCGGAAGCCAAACTCTGATAACCATGACATTGGCAGTCCAGCCCGTTGTGCGTGTGATTTCTAAGAACATTTTACCAGCAAGTTAAATCTGTCTTCAACAAAGTTTGATCATTAGGTGCACAGGGCGGGCTAGTATTTGAAATATGTACTGTACCTAAATTGTATTTATATTTTGAAAAAGGTAAAAAATTTTTTATATAAAATTCACTTCTCATTTGATATATACCTGAACATACGGGTACATCAATACATAACTTTATCAAGCACAAACTGATAGAATCATTAATTAAAAACACATTTATCCCATTTGAAAACCCATTGGGAAATTTCTAACCTTATAGGGTATTGATATATTTAAAAAAAAAGTGTTGATTTATTTATTTAAGCGTGACCAGACCTAAATTAAAAATAGTGCATTGAACAAAATGTATTTACATTAAACAATAATATTGTATTAACATATATATTGAATTATGCACTACATAATTGAGTTTGAAATAAGTTGTTACTTAACATATTGTATTTTAAAATTTACTTTGAATACTTTTTTGTATCTTTAGCCTATAAATAAAATATATTTATATTTTGGATGCTTGACCCTCTGTGTCTTAATTTGTAATAAGGACGGTATTATTTAAAATACTTTTCTTGAATTGAAATGATCTCGTTGAGCATGACCTCTTTCTCTCATAAGCTATCCTTGATAGTTGTATCTCTTGTAGATGACAATGAGCGGATGGATAGAAGGGAAGAGATGACTAACTGCCCCACTCCTTCATAATTAGTACAGTTAAAGATGGACTTCAAGTTGGTCATAATAAGCTATAATGCACGCTTTAATATCTTCAGTATCTTAGTGAGTTCTGCTTATATGTCTTCTAGTTTTGCTCATGATGAAGATGATGATAATAATAACAAATGATTATGAAAGGATAAATGAGGTGAATAGTACTGAGCTTTTTGTTGGATAAAAATTATGAATGAGCTCACAGTCCAACACCTTAGCTCATTCGGTAGCATGTTTGTCTACTGAGCTAAGGGTCCCAGGTTCAATTCCCGGTATGGCCGAAAAATCTATCATTGGTGAAATGTGGGTTTACCCTTTCACATTAATGAATTAACGGCTGGGGACTGGCTGTTGTGCTTGTCCTAGTCTTAAGATAGATTATAAGACATATGAAGCTACGACAGGCCTGCCAAGCCACTAGCAGAAAAGATATTGCTTGAATAAAAAACTGATCCATACCTTAGGCTGGAAACTATATTGGATGTAAAATGTAATGAGTTCACAATAAAATATTTAATATTTGACTAATAATGACATTCTTGGCACTGCTTGGGTGTTAAATGCTAAGTGTTGTCTTAGGTCATTTTATAAACTTTCATTAAAACATTGTTTTGCATGGCATTATTTTTATGGTTTATTCAGAACCCAAAATAAAATAATATAGTTCTACCTAAGCTTTGTCACACTTTTTTTTTTGCATCTATTTTAAACATTTTTATTTAGGCCTATTATTTTGAATTAAAGCACTTTCATCTTTGCAGCATAACTATTTGTGTTGTAATAACATTTTGGAAAAACAAAGTTATGTTTTCATATTGTTATATAAAGTGTATTGTATAATCACACATTAAAAAGAAAAAAATTATAAAATATATAATATAGGTACTAATATTTATTTATTGTAATAAAAGTTCATTGGTGGCCATACCAACATAGTTATTTTATGTTTATTTTTTTCTTCACAGTAATCGGCTGTTAAATTTTTTAACAAAAGTTTGTTCTCAATTGGTCGAATAATTTTCATACTTCCCTGATAGCTTAAACATCTATCTTAAAACATACAAAGCAATTAGCTTTATATAGTTTATTGGGAGATCTATTTGTTGATTTATATTAGAAAAGTACCAGATTGACACACACATGCACACACACATGCACGCACACATGCACACACACACACACACGCACATGCACACACACGCACACACGCACATGCACACACACGCACACACACACATGCACACACACACACCTGCATTTGACACCAAACCAGGAATCCAAAAGCCAATATCCAATCCTGGTAATCTTTCAACTATAGAAACTGAAATAACATATGTTGTAAAACCTCAGATTAATTGTTGGAATTTATAATCTTTTGTCAACTGTATGTGTGCAACAATGTATATTATCTCGTTTCAAATATCTTACGAGTTTTAAGTAAATATATCTTTTTTTTTATTTATAGTAGCGAGAAAGTCTATGCTGTGCACACTCCCCACCTTTTTTAAAAAACAAATTAGCCCTTTTGCATAAAAAATCTATAAATTTGTTTGAGGATATAACTTAGAAAAAAAATATTATCTTGCTAGAAAATTACGAAGTTTAGCTCCGGTGGTAGTGCGTCCACCTACGGAGCTAAGGGCCCGAGCTCGATCACTGGCATGGTCGAGAAAGTTATCAATGTTGGAATGTGGGGTTACCTTTTCACAGTGATGAATTGACGGCCGGGGGATGGATTTTGTGTCTGTCCTAGATTTAAAATTAGAGTAATTAGTACAAGGCGTATAACCTGAACAGGTAGTAAGATACGCGGCGCTAAAATAAAAGTTAAAAAAGTAATAATAGCACCGACAACCTACAATGGCATCACATAACATAATTTGCGAGCCACTACTGTATTAGCTGGTTCAGGTTACAGACATGTCCAGATGGACACTAACATATTCCATTTCCTCCTTTACATCTCCACAATCATAATCTCTTTTTATGTCCTTTTTCGTCAAATGATTTTTCTAATGTATTTTCTCCCCTTTGTTCAGACGTAACGAATTAGTTTTATAACAACTATCAAAACATAGTTTGTAGGTCCCAAATTCAATTCCCGCGTCAAGATGTCATTTTTTAATCAAAATAATATGTAGATGAGCCTATAACCTTAATTAAAAAATACTCATATTTGACATCGTGTAGATACGTAACATCCGCCTCCCCCCCCCCCTTTTCCCTCCACTCTATTAGTTCGGCATATCTGTATAAAGCACACTTAGTAAGTTTAATTAGTATTATTATTAATTACAC
>CABFWO010002109.1:47109-60632 GCA_902155825.1 Timema genevievae | reverse complement strand
GGTCCCTGACTTACAGTTTTCATTCATAATAGCCAGAGAAGAAGACTGTCTACCTGCTAACCTTCCCCCTCCCCCACCCTAAACTTCAGCCCAAGACTTTCCAGTCATTCCACCACTGACAAGAGGTTTTTTTGGTTCTCAACGGGACGGACAGTTAGCATTCATTTTCATCTTTTTCTCAGCAACACAAACGCTATCTTACGGATTTTTCTCGACATTAGCTCTTCCCAAACAACGTTAACGAAGTGGCACCCCTTGTCATGCTTGTTAACGAAGTGGCACCCCTTGTGCTTATTAATGAAGTGGCACCCCTTGTCATGCTTGTTAACGAAGTGACACACATTGTCGTGCTTGTTAACGAAGATGCACCCCTTGTTATGCTTGTTAATGAAGTGACACACCTTGTTATGCTTGTTAACAAAGTGGCACACCTTGTCATGCTTGTTAACGAAGTGGCACACCTTGTCATGCTTGTTAACGAAGTGACACATTTGTCATGCTTGTTAACGAAGTGGCACCCCTTGTCATGCTTGTTAACGAAGTTACACTACCTTGTCATGCTTGTTAACGAAGTGGCACCCCTTGTCATTCTTGTTAACGAAGTGACACACCTTGTCATGCTTGTTAACGAAGTGACACACCTTGTCATGCTTGTTAATGAAGTGACACACCTTGTCATGCTTGTTAACGAAGTGGCACCCCTTGTCATGCTTGTTAACGAAGTGACACCCCTTGTGCTTATTAATGAAGTGGCACCCCTTGTGCTTATTAATGAAGTGGCACCCCTTGTCATGCTTGTTAACGAAGTGACACACCTTGTCATGCTTGTTAACGAAGTGACACACCTTGTCATGCTTGTTAACGAAGTGACACACCTTGTCATGCTTGTTAACGAAGTGGCACCACTTGTCATGCTTGTTAACGAAGTGGCACCACTTGTCATGCTTGTTAACGAAGTGGCACCACTTGTCATACTTGTTAACGAAGTGGCACCACTTGTCATGCTTGTTAACGAAGTGGCACCTATTGTCATGCTTGTTAACGAAGTGGCACCCCTTGTCATGCTTGTTAACAAAGTGACACACATTGTCGTGCTTGTTAACTAAGTGGAACCACTTGTCGTGCTTGTTAACGAAGTGGCACCCCTTGTCATGCTCGTTAATGAAGTGACACACCTTGTCATGCTTGCTAACGAAGTGACACACCTTGTCATGCTTGTTAACGAAGTGACACACCTTGTTATGCTTGTTAACGAAGTGGCACCTCTTGTCATGCTTGTTAATGAAGTGACACACCTTGTCGTGCTCGCTAACGAAGTGACACACCTTGTCGTGCTCGCTAACGAAGTGACACACCTTGTCGTGCTTGTTAACGAAGTGACACACCTTGTCGTGCTTGTTAACGAAGTGGCACCCCTTGTCGTGCTTGTTAACGAAGTGGCACCCCTTGTCATGCTTGTTAACGAAGTGGCACCCCTTGTCATGCTTGTTAACGAAGTGGCACCACTTGTCAGGCTTGTTAACGAAGTGGCACCACTTGTCAGGCTTGTTAACGAAGTGACACACATTGTTAGTGTTCTGCACGCCCTCAAACCTTATATTCATTGTTTCGTCCCTAACAACAGTGTGCCAGTTTTGTCCAGACCAATAGATCCTAGATGTGAATTATTGTGGTTGAGTTTGTGTGGTCTGGCAACATGTGTAGTTGAGGCGAGGAGGGGAAATGGGAAAACATGGATAACCACAATGTCGGACACGCTCTCATATAAACCTTCCACCATTGCAGTATTCGGACCATCTGCTTGCTCCTTATCCTAGCGCTGGGTTGATTAAACGAACAAAACGCGCTAACCAATCTTGGGCGGTATCAAGTTACATACGCTACAAGGACCTAGGTGAGTAACATATTGAGAAACAAGAAAACATACATTATCTTTGCATTCATTAGTATAATTTCAGAAGTGAGAAACCACCTTCTCCCCACCCTGCCAAGATTTGAACTATCTCTCCGTTCTCAGCAAATTAACTGGACGAACCGGACATTTAGACAACGTCACACATGTAAGTCTGTATGACTGTTGAGAGGGGTTTAACTACAATCTACCTGTTGATCTGAGCCATTACTGTTCGTCTATTGCTAGGATCATGTCACATGCAATTTTTATCTGAGCCATTACTATTCGTCCATTGCTAGGATCATGTTACATGGCATTTTGATCTGAGCCATTCCTATTCGTCCATTGCTAGGATCATGTTACATGGCATTTTGATCTGAGCCATTACTATTCGTCCATTGCTAGGATCATGTTACATGACATTTTGATCTGAGCCATTACTATTCTTCCATTGATCAAAATACAGATGGGTGGCCTTTGAATAGTCAATCAACAAATGATTTGTAGGTAGGCATTTTTAAATAATAAATGGCTTTGTAAACTACCCGCATTGATGGTCACGTGAACCCACAAATGTCTAACAAAACGTGTACTACAAAAATCATTAATCTGATGGTAGCTATTATTTAATAACTTTGTTTATTTTTATCCTATTAAAATAAAGGTTATTCGTTTCAACAAAGTTTATTTGGTTATTGTAAATACAACTATTAAAAAGATATAATTTATTGGATTTAAACTTTTCAAAATAATTATGATATTTCTTCCGTGATTACGCCCAAAATATGGTTTTCAAAAATTTGATATCTCTGTTTTGAAAAAGAATGTTTTTTTTGGATATTTCCTGAATAGTTTAGAATTTAAAAAAATAAAATATGATTTTTAAACATTGATTTGAACAAGGGTCATATTTAAAAAACAACTATATTTATTAATTAAAAATAAACTTATGGAGACATGTAAACTATTATTTCACCCCCTCCATATTTTAATACCTTTTCACCTGAACAGTTTCCTGAAATCGCACATCAAGTCTAGTATTTTTAAAAACTGAATATCCTTGATTTTCAATTTGAGTCTGCCGCCAGGTTGTTATGTATCTCTATTGAAGCCATTTCCTCCACCGCTCAGCGACCGATAGCTTTCCTCGCAGTGCCACGAGGGTTTGTTACGACTGACGTCACAAACTGATTTTCGAATATACATTTTTCAGTGAGAATAGTCCTAATATTTTGATTTTCGTTCTAAAAATGCAAAACTTTCAAGTAATATTATTTACTACCCACGCCTTTTTAAATATTTGGTACATGTTTGAATAATTCTTTCTTCTATGAATGATGTATTTGTGAAATTTTCAAATAATTTTAACAACTTGCGTTAAGAAATCTAGTTTGTTTATCTGTGAGGTGATCTTGTACCTTGGTTCTAAATAAAACAATGTCCATGGGGAACAAAAATCCGCGACCCTCTAAAGTGAAGAAAATACAGTTTTGGGATAGAAAGTTGAAATCAAACGCCAATCAAATATTCCTCGATCAGTGTTAGAATTTTAATTCGATTTATATCGAGTGTGAAACAGGTATTTAGATTAGACAACAGTAAATACACCTTCACTCTTAATAGTTTGAATAAGATTATACACGTCATATTATCTTATTTTCAACTTTGTATTAAAAATATTGCTCGTTTATTTCATACAAAGCAGAAACATTTAGCTTCGTAAGAAAACGTTCTCAGAAATCACAGCAATATTAACTATATTAAAGAGATTTTACTTGACAGATACATGTCCTATAAATATATATCTTTCTTAACCCGGCCTCGTTATTATAATTAAAATACGTACAACCCAGCTTGATAGTAAGCAGGGCCAGACTAAGACGGGAAGGGGTATGGGGGTCATGGACACGGACCTCACGCTTGAGGGGGCCCTGTAATACCATATACATATTTTTACTAGAATTATTTTATTTAAAATGGGATTCAAACCCAGATTTCCTCGCCATTGACAGTCTGGTTGAGTTGATTGCCTGAGTAAGTTAACGCCTTTGACCATTCGAACATTAAAGTGGGTAAAAAAATGTAAAAAATACTTAAAACAATGTGACATCCAAACTGATCTGTCAACAAAATATCTATTAGGCCTACTATTTATTTTATGTTAGCTTATTAATAAGGGGTTTATTGTGCACACGGTTTTAAGTTTATTGGCCTTTTACAGTTAAAAGATTTTGAAAAAAGTTCATACAACCCAAACAAGTAATAAAAAAAAGATTGGGGGGGTGGGGGGGCACTTTTTCCAAGTGGCCTCCAGCTCCAGAATTCCTTGATCCGACCTTGATAATAAGACGCGAAAGAAAATAAATCTAAATACATAAAGCTGAAAAAGATCTGTCCAGAAATGAAAATCCACTTCTATATGAAGTACCTAGAATTTGCAAGAAAATAAAGGTCTTCTCCTTTTAACAAAAAAAAAATAAAATAAAAAAATCTCGGGTTAATAGAGGGGGTCAAAATAAGAAAATAATAATTTCAGATGTGATAAAAAAATTAAATTTAGTAGATAGTTAGGGAGACATCTCCAGATAAACAATTTAATATTGTTATATTTAATTTTAAGAGAGTTGGAGAAAGGGAAATCAGGAGGTTGTAAATATTTTCAAAACTAATAAAAATATATACTTTTCAGCGTGGTGAAAGAGTGAAATTCAGCAGGCAGGTAAAAAAACCCACGCCAGATAACTATCAAAGTGTCACCTCCTCCTTTCCATTTATCTATCCCGTGGGCCCATAATTTGTCAGGATGTTCTATGGCCAAGGTTAAGCGGAAGGTGATTGTTTATTCTTGTGTGGGTTTGTGATTGATGTTAGACTTGGTTTCTAAAGACGTTTATTAGTACTAATATGCTATTACAAATGTGGTGTTGATAGTGATATTAGAATGGTAGAACTTAGAGAATGCTCGGAAGCTTGTGACAAAACGAGGTCTTGC
The DNA here is from genome assembly GCA_902155825.1 of Timema genevievae. NCBI lineage: Eukaryota > Metazoa > Arthropoda > Insecta > Phasmatodea > Timematidae > Timema > Timema genevievae. The sequence goes on along the minus strand of CABFWO010002109.1, from coordinate 55,746 downwards.
TAGGAATGTCCAATGGCCTCTCTGACTCCTAGGTGGGCCCCACACGGTCCTCAAACACTGGTATCCTAGACTCGAGCGGTAGCCCTCATAACAATTACTGATGAACCGGCGTCCCAGTCCGCGTATTAAGGGTGTATGGCCCAAAATTAATAATATATAAATTATGTATATATTATTAGGTCCACTTAAAACAAACTTGGATCAGTGTATTAAATATAGATTAAATGTATATTTTAAGCACAGTGTTTACTCAAAGTTTGAAATTTTGGCATCTAATGCAACAATTTTTAGAAAAACCAAATGATGCAAAGATTTCATATTTGGAATGTTAGAAGTACTTGAAGAGGTTTATTAAGAGAAATAAATATTATTTCACTGAACCTTCAATCAATTGCATAAAAAACTGCCAAATAAATGCAATATTCAATTAATTATTTTGTATACTTAAACGTGTGTAATAAATGGGGGAAGTAAATCAATTAGTGCCGACTTCTTTTAACTTTATAATGGTACTTCATTCACATTAATATTCAACCTGAAACTCATGAAAATTGATACGAGCTGAGGTGCTACATATTTTGCCCCCGGATTTTGAAAATATATCTGATGCAACCCCGCAATAGCCGAAGCAGAACGGCCCGGTTAGAGTAGAGCAGACAACTCATCCCTTCTCACTCCAAGCCACTAGCTGTCTGTCCTTGAAACCATTAATATGTCGCCAGTGTATTATTATTAGCACCGCGTCTTAATAAACCGTTCGGGTTATACGCACTTACGCTAATGTACAATGGTAGGGTGATTGTGAGACTAAATGGAGGACCTACAGTTTAATGTGGGTTCCGAACCACGGTGAAGGTCTGGCATTCCTCACATTAACAAGTTGTGATTAATACACATCTTGTCAGAGGTGAAGGAAGGGTTTGGCAATCAGATAAATCTGTGCCGGGACCGAGGATTGAACCTGTCGCCAGTGGTTTTGGCATGTTTGTAAAGCTTATCGACCTGACCCATCACCATCTCTCTTTAGGGATTGTCACCTGGTTCCCCACCGTTTTCAAAACAGTGTAGCATGTACTACTGAAAGGATTTTTTTCAGTGTGGCTGAGTAATTGCATTTAATGTCTTTAGGGATGAGTGAAGTGTATTAATTGTGGAAAAAAAATTATTATTTAAAAAAATGGCCCCACAAAAGTTTAAAGATGGATGTAAAAGGCAAAAGGAATAAGCCTTCCAAGGCAAATGAAACGCTTTTACGAAGAAATTCGGAGAGCTCGAACCGCTAATAAGTAGGTGAAATGACTTCAAACATATATTATGTTATTGAAGTTAAATACTGAACTTTTTTTTACAATTCTTTTGAAATCCGGAAACACATCGGGAACCTCCAACTTAGCACCTCAATATCTTACCACTGAGCTATCTAAGGCTAATCCTGTGTTAGGGTCATTTATTGCTCATATTTTAAGGGTTGGTCGGTAATAGATATGTAAAATCGTCGGCCATTTAATAACAATCCGAAACACACTCCATCGTTGATCCAGGGTAGCTTAATGCTGACGTTTGAGCAATTTTTATTAATTTTAAATGATTTCTTGGATATAATTTATAGTAAATAATTATGATCTATAATATAATATTATAGCTATTAACGAGCCATGTCCTGCCACACGTCTTTCACCAAATCTGCTTTAAAGTATGACTAATAAGTACTTCTTAGCATTGTACAAATACTGAGTAGGTAGCTCAATGGTGAAACTTTGGTGCGCCAAGCACAAGAGTCCGGGTTCGATTACCATGTACACTACAATAATCATTTTTCTACTATATTGAGAAAAAATAAAGTGCGCCCTTTTGAACGGATTTATCTTTTTTTTAAATATTAATCTTTTGAACTGTTATAAAATTATTTAGGCCATTATACTTAAAACTCCATCAATGCAGAATTATTTTATCTCTTAATGGCTCTATTCTCCATAGTATATTTTATGCTCCCAGATTTAAAATTTAAAGCTAAGATCATATTTAACTTAGAATTAACAAAATATATTTTAAATAAATGAATAGTCTTAGTAGTCTACTTATTATTTACTATTTATTCATTCATTTTATTTATTTATTTATTTAGTGATAGTGGCAAAGTGGTTTATAGTTAATCTTGTACCTTGTTCACAAACACTGAAGACTTGACTTTCAAACCAATGGAATCTGAGAAAGTGGATGATTACTATATTTTTAGTGGTAAATGTGTTTTAAGTTCCTTTAAAATGACGTGTAGGTGTGTACACATCGACACTATTAATTAATTCAGTACAAAATTATATGGCAATGTCATGACCTTGATTTGATAGGTTTGATCCAAACTTGAGGGTTAAAAAATACTAAGCAGGTAGGGTGTTTAAAAAATTACATTTAGACTTTAACTCCACTTTCATAAATAGATACTTAACTTAAGGTGTGAAAGTAATGATCCTAATAGCCACTTGGGTATGAAAGTAATGATACAAATAGCAACTTTGGGTGTGAAAGTAATTATAACAATAGTAGTTTTTCGTGTGAAAGTAATTATAACAATAGCTACATAATTTACATATAAAATAACTGATCAATAGCTAAGACATATTCGGGGTCATATTTGTTTTAAAAAAATGGCATTTTAACTTTTTTTATAATTATTAAAAATGAACTAGAAACATTAATCCACTTTAGTTGTAATCTGTATTTATACCAAAAATGTCATAATTTTAAAAATAATATAATTAGCTTTAATATTTTTAAAAGGTTTGTGTCACATTTGTAAAATTCTTAAAAAAGTAACTGTTAATGTTTTTATCGTTAGTGAACATATCTATCGATAGTTTCCAAATAAGCACGCTGTTTAAAATGTAAGTTAGTCACTTTCTTTTTATTTTCAAATATTTTTGAACGCGTGGTTCGGCGGTGCTGTTTGCTCGTGATTATGAACGCAGAAGCACATTTGATTTGATACTACATATTTTACTGTGTATGACAGCGACGTGCGATATTAAATTATTGGATTGTGGTAATAAACTAACTTACTAGCTCATATGTGAGTAGTGAACTGTAGCATCTATAGTATAATTTTTTTAGTGTAGATAGAAATAAAATTCACCACCTATACACCTGGCCGGGACTCGATCCCTGATCTCCCACCATCGGCTATCTAGTCTAATGCGAGACTGACGACTTTGATCATTCTACCAAAGAAGTGGGATTTTCTAAAGTACTAGTTCGTCGTTGCAGCGATGGTTGCGGATTATCATACTTAAATGTATTTAAAACTTTTTACTGGGGAATGTTCTATGTAATGAGGCCTCACTCAACATTCTATTGAAAAGTTTACTCCACAAAGGATAACAATTTTCGATAGTATATTTAGAGCTTTTGGTGTTAAGTTACAAAAGTTTATTTTTCCCTCTCATGCCGAGATGAAATATTTAAAATGACCCTTTTCTCAGTTCTATATCAAAATACCCGCCTCGGTGGCGTAGTTGGCTAACGCGCTAGTCGTGTTGAGCTCGACCGCCGAGGACGGGGAGATCGAGGTTCGAATCTCGGTCGGGTTAACTGGGGGTGGTTTTTCCTAAACGGTTTTCCACCCTCCCTCCACACAAATGCGGGTTCACTTCCTCTAAATTCATCCCTCCCAATTCCTAATCCATTAGCGTAATTAGTATTTAAGCGTATAACCCGAACGGGTAGTAAGACGCGGTGCAAAATATTATTATTACTATATCAAACTATTTGTTGCACCATAACAATTAAATAAGAATTTAGTTATTATATTTAGCCAAAGATAATTTTTTTATTACCTATATACAATCATAAACAAATCAGGGCTTCCGTGGAGATGTGAAGAAAAAAAAAGAATTATTGTACATATGAGGCATGGTGCATCTCGCTCTCACACTTTCTCTCTCTCTCCTCTCTCACACACATCATCTTCTCTCGCCCTCTCACTCATACTTTTCCCTCTCTCTTACACTCTCTCCCCTTACACATACTCTATCACACAATCTCTCTCAAATTATCTTATCACACTCTCTTTTAAACTCTATCTCTCAGACATACACTCTCTCATACTCATTATCTGTCATAAACTCCCTCTCCCTCTCTCAAACTCACCTTTTCTCTCAAACTCTCTCAACCAATCTTTCTCTCCCCCTCAAACTATCTCTCTCACTCTCTCTACAACTCTCACTCAAACTTCCTTTCAAAAAATAACTTTGATAATCCCCTCAAAATTAAGTAGTAATATGGAAACATAGCTGAACTTACTGTATTTGTGTTGTGTTACTATTTGATAAAGTGAACATCAAAATCCATTAATTGAAAAAAAAAATCAACGCCAAAACGCATACATAGATAATTAAATCGTTATTTTAAACATATTTCAAGAATTTTTTCTCGTTTTTTATCTTATAATACATACTAAAACATATTTAAACATCATTGTATCATTTATATTTTAAAGCTCTTGCGCGAAACAAAAGATAGAAAATATTTTCATGAAATTGACAACTTAACCTTTTATTTTGCGAACTATGCTCAATATATTACTGATTTAAATGTGAACTAACGATAGCAAATTCCAATAATAAATAACAGTTTCCCTAGTTTAAGCAACTCAATCTAGATGTGTTATGACCAGCATCCAAAGAGAAATCTTGTATTTGCAGATTGAAAGATTTGATGTGTTCTATGTGTGAAATATTATTTTTTAACTAAAGGGATATATTTTATTCAGAGATGTACAGCCATGCAGTAAATAATGGTTTTTATGATGACTAAGCAATGAATAAAAAACTGAAAATTCTCTGTGTCAATCGAGTTTTCGTGGAAAACTTCTATTTTCCCCGACATCCTAGACTCCAAATCATTAAAATAAGGGGTCATTTGTCAAAATCTGTTCAGCCATTTCCTGGTAATTTCTATAACCGGAAATGGGCTTATCAAATTATATATAAGATTCTTTAATTTTTTAAGACCTAATTTGGTATTTTACGATTTTTTCTAAGTAATTTGGTTTTATAGTAAATGTATGCAAATATAATTGCTTTCTTTGCATGCTATTTATTTAGCACATAATTGTATATAAAATAAGTTTATTAATAAATTGTCTAAACACAAAGATAAAATCAAATGCATTCTCACTTTTATGTCATATTAGAGAGAATGTCATGCTTCAAGAAATGTCACCTTCACCCATCCAGCCTTCAGAAAATGATGAAGAAAAAGCTTTGTATTACCAAGATAGAGAGTGGAGTAGGGTTGAGCTCGATGAAGGAGATTTTCCTGCACTCGTTGTCGACTTGATTAAAATTCGTATATCTGTATTGTTTAGTATTAAAACAAAATGTAAGCTCACATTTCATCATGAAAATAGCTTTGAGGGTAATTTAAACTTAAGGAAACTTCCAATTTGTATCGTATATCCACACCTCTATGAGATACAAAATAACTTATTATTTCGAAAATGAAGGCATAATAAATATAAAAATCTTTATTGAAATATATTTTTTATAAAATCAATAGTTTCCGAATTATAGGTATATAAATAAATATATACATTATGGAGGTCTTGGAATTTGGAAATTGCTGTAATGCTCTGTCGGTGTGATATTCTCTTTTTCTCTAACAGTGTATATTATTTCGTTTATACTCTTTGTTAGAATGTGCAACAATGTCTATCATCTTGTTTCAAATATCTTACAAGTTGTAATTTAATATATCTTTTTTATTCACAGTAACGAGAAAGTCTATGCTGTGCACCTTCCCCACCTTTTTTTAAAAACAAGTTAGCCCTTTTGTAACTGTAACTAACAAATACTCATATTCGACATCATCTAGAGATAATGCTTTAAATACTTAACATTCACCCCACCCTTTTTTTACCTCCAATTAATTAGTTCGACATATCTGTATAAAGCACACTAATGTGTTAATGATGAGCAATATCCAAAAACAAAGGAAATATACCCACATTTTTGTGGTAGGACAAAGGGAAACCATTTAGAAAGATGCACCCTTTGTTTACCCATTCGGGATTTGAACTTTGACCACCATTCATCGTTAAAATAAACTAAATTACCTTAGTTTTTAAATCAATTTAAGGCTAACTTTAAAAATGAACCGACGGTTTAGTTCGGTCCCGGGGCGACCTAGCAGACTAGGGGTAAGGTGTCAGACTTCTGTATTGAGGGTCCGAGGTTCAATGCTCCGTCCCGGCACAGATCTATCTGATTGCCAAACCTTTCCTTCACCTCTGATAAGACGTGTATTAATCACAACTTGTGGATGTGTGGAATGCCAGGCCTCCACCGTGGTTTAGATTCCACGTTAAACTGTATGTCCTCCATTTTATCTCACAATCACCCTACCATTACACATTAGCGTAATTGCGAACGGGTTGTAAGATATGGATATAATAATAGTTCGGTCCCTGACTTACAATTTTCATTCATAATAGCCAGAGAAGAAGACTGTCTACCCATTAATCCACCCCCTCCCCTACCTCTCTGCCCTACCCACAACTTCAGCCCAAGACTTTCCTGTCCACCTCTGACGAAGATAGGTTTTTTGGTTCTCAACGGGACGGACCGTTAGCATCCACTTTCATCTTTTACTCAGCGACACAAACGCTATCTTACAGATTTTTCTCGCCATTAGCGAAGTACAAACGACGTTAAGGGAGTAATTAGTCGGGGACCGGGGTAGCCCGATCCTTCGTTGTTCTTCTAGTCTTTGTTATTGGTAGGTACAGTCAAAGCAAGAATTTTCAGGAAATGGAAATAAATTTACGTTTGCATTGATCAACGCCATGTCCATAGTAAAATTAAAGAGTAGAGTTAGGCTAATATACCAAACACATTTGAAATAGCAACATTATATACTACAAAATGATATGTAAACAAAGTATCGGGGTATAAAACGAAAAGTACTTGTATAAATTCAAAAGTTATATAATTTTACAACTACTAAATAGCTTATGAAATAAAAACTAATTTCATTTAAAATATTGTAAATACTTCATTGCATACACTTAATATGCATGTCTAGCTAGAATAAATTTAATCCCCATACATTCACTACTTTACCTTAAAATTAGTACGTAAAATGGATAAAATAGTAAGTTTGACTACTTATAACTTGAGAACTGTAATTATTTGAAATCATTGAATCAATATTTATAGCTTATATTTATACAATTATTAAAATAATGCAATACAATTTTGATGGTAATTAGTTCATAATCACGAGCAAACAGCACCGCCGAAACGCGCGTTCAAAATATAAGGAAATAAAAAGAAACTGACTAACTTACATTTTAAACAGAGTGGTTATTTGGAAGCTATCGATAAGTATGTTCACTAACGATAAAAACATTAACAGTTACTTTTTTAAGAATTTTACAAATGTTACACAAACCTTTTCAAAATACCAAAGCTAATTATATTATTTTAAAAAAATATGACATTTTTGGTATAAATAAAGATTACAACTAAAGTGGTTTAATGTTTCTAGTTCATTTTTAATAATCATAAAAAAATTAAAATGCAATTTTTTTAAACAAATATGGCCCCGAATATGTCCTAGCTATTGATCAGTTATTTTATATGTAAACAATGTAGCTATTGTTATAATTACTTTCACACGAAAAAATACTATTGTTATAATTACTTTCACACCCAAAGTTGTTATTTGTATCATTACTTTCATACCCAAGTGGTTATTAGGATCATTACTTTCACACCTTAAGTTAAGTACCTATTTATGAAAGTGGAGTTAAAGTCTAAATGTAATTTTTTAAACACCCTACCTGCTTAGTATTTTTTAACCCTCAAGTTTGGATCAAACCTATCCAATAAAGGTCATGACATTGCCATATAATTTTGTACTGAATTCATTAATAGTGTCGATTTGTACACACCTACACGTCATTTTAAAGGAACTTAAAACACATTTACCACTAAAAATATAGTAATCATCCACTTACTCAGATTCCATTGGTTTGAAAGTCAAGTCTTCAGTGTTTGTGAACAAGGTACAAGATTAACTATAATCCACTTTGCCATTATCACTAAATAAATAAATAAATAAATAAAATAAATGAAAAATAGTAAATAATAAGTAGACTACTAAGACTATTCATTTATTTAAAATATATTTAGTTAATTCTAAGTTAAATATGATCTTAGCTTTAATTTTTAAATCTGGGAGCATAAAATATACTACGGAGAATAGAGCAATTAAGAGATGAAATAATTCTGCATTGATGGAGTTTTAATTATAATGGCCTAAATAATTTTATAACAGTTCAAAAGATTAATATTTTGAAAAAGATAAATCCGTTCAAAAGGGCGCATTTTATTTTTTCTCAATATACTAGAAAAATGATTATTGTAGTGTACATGGTAATCGAACCCGGACTCTTGTGCTTGGCGCACCAAAGTTTCACCATTGAGCTACCTACTCAGTATTTGTACAATGCTAAGAAGTACTTATTAGTCATACTTTAAAGCAGATTTGGTGAAAGACGTGTGGCAGGACATGGCTCGTTAATAGCTATAATATTATATTATAGATCATAATTATTTACTATAAATTATATCCAAGAAA
>CABFWO010002109.1:7613-46471 GCA_902155825.1 Timema genevievae | reverse complement strand
TTCTGTTTCGGCTCTTGCGGGGTTGTATCAGATATATATTCAAAATCCGGGGGCAAAATATGTAGCACCTCAGCTCGTATCAATTTTCATGAGTTTCAGGTTGAATATTAATGTGAATGAAGTACCATTATAAAGTTAAAAGAAGTTGGCACTAATTGATTTACTTCCCCCGTTTATTACACACGTTTAAGTATACAAAATAATTAATTTAATATTGCATTTATTTGGCAGTTTTTTATGCAATTAATTTAAGGTTCATTGAAATAATATATATTTCAATTAATAAACCTCTTCAAGTACTTCTAACATTCCAAATATGAAATCTTTGCATCATTTGTTTTTCTAAAAATTGTTGCATTAGATGCCAAAATTTCAAACTTTGAGTAAACACTGTGCTTAAAATATACATTTAATCTATATTTAATACACTGATCCAAGTTTGGTTTAAGAGGACCTACTAATATATCTATATATAAAATCTATATATTATTAATTTTGGGCCATACACCCTAATCATTTCCTAACCCAGTTCAAAGCACTACTCATTTAGAGCGATATGATTGGTCCGTGCGGCCTTCAAACAGCGGTCACTCTCCAAGCGCAACAAAGGCATAAGTGTGGCGGCACATATCCTAACTTGGAGTTTGCCCTCGGCTTCGTTCGAATTGAAGTTAGGTAGATTACTTGTTTTTCCCAGCGAATCATCTATACTAGCAAATACACAATTTTAGACACGTACTATGAGACGGGGATTTTTATACATTAAGAGATGAGGTGAAAGAGAGAAAGCATATAAAATACATTTATGATCACTCGGAATATTTTATTAATAAGACATGTCATGATTTTATAATATTAAACATATATTATTAAAATAAAATAATTAAATACCATATAATCAATTTAAAGGAAGGTTCAAACAACAGTATATAATATTTTAAAGCAAGGTTTACATACTATATGTAGCTACGCAAATTAGGTTCAACCATAATCAGTAGTTACAAAATAATAAGAAAATATTTAGATAGGTTCAAATATAATACCTAAGCAGTTACAAAATAATATAAAAAAACTACAGTTAAATACACTTTAAGGAAAGTTTCAAACCTAATAAATAGCTACAAAAAATAAAAAATAATTTAAATACACTTTAGGAAGGTTCAAACAATATAAATAGTCATAAAAATTATTTAGAATACATTCACTACATCACAAGAGTTCCTCCAATTAATTAATTCTGGAGATATATATATACAGTCAGACAATATTAGAACACAGGCTGCACGGTATAACGCGCTACTCTCGTGTTAAACAAGACTGCAGAAGACGGGGAGATAGGGGTTGAATTCCGGTAGGGTACAAGGGTACACTGATAGTGGTATTTCCTAAATGGTTTCCCCCGCTCTCTCCAAGCAAATTTGAGTGCACTCCCTCTAAATTAGCGTAATTAGTGCACAGACGTATAACCCAAACGGGTAGTAAGACGTGGTGCTATTATATATATATGTTACTGTGAATGTGCTGAATTCGTTATTTTGTAAAATAACCAATGAATGTATGGAATCACCGAAAGCGATGGTTTATTTAACAAATAATAATATTTATCTAAATTTCCCAATGATTGTATACATTTCCCAATGCAGTTTGGTGAAAGTATGAAACATGAACTGTATTATCTACTTTTACTGGTAAAATATATAAACTATCTAGTTTATGTGGATAAAAATATAGAACATAAATCCAAACTAACCTAAACTAACCTACTCTAATCTAACCTAAGCTAAAATAAACTAGCCAATTAAAGCTTGCCTAAATTAACCTAGTCAAACCCACTCTTGACGTGACTTATCAATATTCACTGGTGGTTGATGGTAATTGTGTAAACTCACCGGTGAGTTTGTAAAATGTTCAGCGAGTATTTGAAATAGTAAATACATTTTTTCAAATACTCTAAGTGAACCAGTGGCTTTGTAGACTCACCGGTGACTTTACAAACTCATCACATTCACGGTAGTATATATATATGAGAGGACAGAAAGTGAACATTATTAATGCGTGTTAATATGTTATGCATTATGACCAACACTGCTACACAGATATCGCTGTATACAATACATATTATAGGTATTTATAATATATTACTATAGTATTTGAACTAAAGATCTAAATATATACTATAATGCATGCATAGTATTTACTATAAATATATGATATATTGATGTATGCGTTGGATATATAAACTATATATAATTATAATTACTATACATACTTTATAAATATATACTATTAACCGTTCAAGGCACTGTAATGTGACACCGCGCGTGGGAGGAGAAAGGCGGCGTAGGGGAAAGAGAGAGAGAGAGAGAGACGGCGTGGCATAAGGACCAATCATATCGCTCTAAATGCGTGGTGCTCTTTACTGAGCTAGGAATTGTTAATACGCGTCCCGCCCCGCGTAGACCCGAATCAGGCAGTGACCCCTAGACTTCAGTGTTGATTAGCCAGCCATGATGGCTGACTACCCTACCTTTTATCCTGGCCCCTAGCCTGGTTTATCACTAAGGAATACTGACACTGATTGTGTGGTCAGCTCCTCTAATCTATTTGTTTATAGGCTAATCACAACAACATGCAACGATCCTTTTGTTATTCGCAACTCATAACATACAATATTACACAAACACACTTTCCAATTTAGGCCATGCGGTTACAAAACTCATAAAAATTTATGATCTAAAATTGTATTCCATTAAATAAGGGGAGATGAGTGTAAACAAAAGTTTTTTTAGGTTAAATAGAAAAATTAAATTTGCAGGACAGGTAGAAGCGACAGCTAGATCACAAGATTATTCTTAATTTTCTAAAAATTTCTTTGGGAGTTAGATCAATGGGAGGAGGGGAGGGGAGAGGTAAAAATTAAAATACTTATATAAACAACTAATTAGGTGTTTGGTAAAAACTGAAATTTGACAAGCAGCTAAAGAGACCCCTTCATATGACCATACAATCCTGAAATTTTAAATTAAGAATCTAGAAAAAAGCGAATAAGGTTGAGGGAGGAGGGGAAGGAAATTTGTATATGTAAAGATAAAATAAAACTTTTAGGTGAGCTAGAAAATGGATTTTTGCCAAAATGTAAAATGGTTACACCAAATGAGTGTTTAACATTTGCTATCTCTCAAAGAAGGCTTTTGAAATGGGGGCTTAGAAATTATATATTTTAAGTCAATAAGCTCTTTGTATAGCCAAACTTCTGAACATATGGACATTTTAAATTAAAGCCTAGGAAATGGAAGAGTTTGGAATTGAGACAACAATTATAAAACAGCTTTTTTGTGTTGTCAAAAACTGAAATTTGACAATAAAGTAATAAAATGGGAATGTGATAACTGAAAATGTGTCTGTGGGGAGGGGTGAGAAAGAGAGATGGAGTAGTAGTAGTAGTAGTAGTTTGAAATCTTATCAAAATTATCAGTAAATCTACTTCCTAACATAGAAGAAAATTTCAATTTTCCAAGTTGTTAAAATAACCACCCCTCATAACCATTAGAGGTGGAAAGTTTGGAATTTTAAATTTGGTGGCCAGAAAATGGCATATAAAAATAAATAACTTAGAGATATTGTAGAAAATTTTAATTTTGTATAGGCAGACAAAAAAATCTAAAAATAAACGCATACAAAAACCAAATATTATCTTAAAAATCCATTAGCGTGACGATTACAAAACTAAAACTCGAGTTATAAACTAGCACAAGGCCTGTAGTCAAGGGGGGGTTTTGGGGGTTCAAACCCACCAGAAATGTTATGAACAAAAATATATATGGCTTTATTTATGGATCAAACAATATCAAAATTAAGGTACAAGTACAAATTAGGGGGCTGTGTTACCATAAAAAGAACTTTAGAGAGCTTCTAGAAATGTTCAATATTTATAACTTTTTCAATCCTTCGGCAGTTAGGGGCTTGTGTTGCCATAAAAATACTTTAGAGAGCTTCTAAAACTGTTTAATATTTTGAATTTGTCCTAGCCTCCGGCAGTTATGGGGTATGTTGGCATAAATAAACACTTCAGATATATTCTAGAGGTGCTTATATATATATATATATATATATATTTCCTAGCCTAAGTCAGTTAGGTGGTTAGGTTGCCATAATAAACACTTCAGAGAGCTTTTAGAACTGTTTATCATTTATAATTTTTTCTAGCCTCCAGCAATTGGGGAATGTGCCCACAAAACCCTCCCTGAAATCATTGGCTGGCTACGGCCTTGAACTAGCGTGTATCTAGGAGCAAATAAAAAATAAATGGTACGGCGCACCGCACAGACTTTCTCTCTCTTTCTATAAACTCGTAAGATTTCTGAACGGAATAATGTACATTGTATCATCACCACTCCACATAAGAACACGCATAAAATAATATACAATGATATAGAATCAATGAGAAAAGAGGCGCATCTTTGTCCACCTAAGAGCATTTCAAACAGTTTAATGTCTTCCACAAGGGTCAACACTTCGTATTAAAATTTCGATTTCTGGTTAAAATTTTAACATTTTATAAGGTGTTGCAGATCTTCAAGTCATCGCATTGATATTTAATTATTCATTTATACATTTTGACCAATAAAAAATGTAAATATTGACTATTGAGTCTAAAATGGAGATAGATCATTGCTATGCAAACATTTCTCCTAAGAGATTTAAGGAAAAATAACATACTTTTTTAGATACTTATATTTAATTACTCTATGGCATTGGAGAATTATTGCGTTAAGACTTAAGTAGTATATGTTTACAACTAAAGCTCACAAAATTGTATTAATATATTTGCAAATATCTCAGAAACTGTTGCTTTTATAAAAATATATGTCAAATAAAAGTTTTTTATTTCTAATAGTCCTACAATTTTGCAATGATAAGTTGTTTAGTTTCTCAAATAGTTGTGGAGATACGGAAATTAACGCTTCTGTAAAGTACCCTAAAAATCATTTTCATAGGAAAATGAAAATAGCCAGTTTATTTATAATCTTAATCAACGCCTAGATACGAATTTTAATCAAAATCGTTTGAGCAGATTTTGAGAAAACCAAATTTTTCTCTTTTTGCCCTTCAGTAAACTACCCTTAATTTTAAGTTTTAATAGACACACAGACAGACGGCATTGCAAAGACTATTTTTTAGGGTTCGGGGGGTCATGAGACGTCGAAATCCATCAACATTTCAGGTTAGTTTTTTTTACGATCGCAATACTTAAGCTTTAATGTCCAAAAAGCTAAAAATATATATATAATTGCGTATAGATTGAAAATTATTGATTTTATAAAAATATGTTTCGAATAAAATATTTGTATTATAAATATATATACATATTTGTAATGCTAAGTAATTTCATATCTCAAATAGTTTCGGAGCTATTATAAAAAATGTTAATTTACGCATCAGACCGGAGCCCTTAAAGCCATTTTGCCGAAATATTGAGAGTAGCCATTTTGTTTGGAATATTTATTAATGTTCATAAATGAAATTTAATCAAAATCGTTAGAGCCGATTTTGAGAAAATAGACTTTTTCTCTTTTTTCCCTTCAGTAAACTACCCTTAATTTTAGGGGTAGATATCCAATTCCAAAAATCCCTCGGGGCAACCCTATGAAAACCCTAGATATCAAGTTTCAGCTCAATCGGTAAAATAGTTTAGGCTCTAGTTGGAGGTACAAACAGATAGACAGACAGACAGACGGAAATTCAAAAACCACTTTTTCGGATTCAGGGAAACGTCAAGATTCATCAAAATCTCGAGTTCGATTTTTTTGACGATCACCATACTTTCACTACCTGTAAGATAGAGAGAAAGTAATAAAAAATAAAGATTCCTAGTAACATACATCGGTGAGCAGTGATGCTCTTTGCCCATTATTCAATATATTTCTTTAACAGCTTATATTATTTAATTTATTCTCTTTGGTGATCTAAGATGCTCTTTTTTCCAACATGTTTGATGTTTCTGTAACAATGACAATAAAAATAATAGTGCTTAGATTGCATTATTAATTATTTGCATTCGTTTGTGCACTCAGTTTGTGTATTAAGTAATGCTTTGTTTCAAATATTTAATTTATTTTAATTTATTAGTGACAATAATTGGTTTGGGGTAGTCAGAGTTAGTTTGGTATTGTATAGTATAATGAATATTTAAACAAAAACTAGCAACCGGACGGTGAAATTCCTAATTTAATATAATTTGGATTTTTATTACGTGTACGAAGAACGGATCAAACTGCTAGTTTTATTTATTTAGTTGAAATATTTAACGTGAACTTTCTGAACCGACTGATAGGCTCTACCAATTTTGCCGGGAAAGGTATTTTTACATATCTTCCAGGCTTCTTTTACATGTAACAATCGACATGAGACCGACAACGGCTTTACTTCCCCTCCGAAGGAAATTGCACCACGAATTTTTATCGCTTGATGGGAATCCGTCGACCCCGGCTTGGTTTGAACCCACGAACATCGGGTCCTGAGGCAAGCACTTTACCTAAAGGCCACCGAGGTCGACCAAATTGTTAGTATTATTATATGATATACAGATATTTGTGCTAGCTTGTGTGTGTTTTTGATTAATTTGCATAATATTGTTCTTCTTATTTCAACGAAATAACTTTACATAAATCAACACATTCAAGAGCTTCAAGCAGAAAAATCACCCCTCATCTTTAGATTAGTAAAGATGTCAAATAAATAATGTTAAAATATATGTGGTGTCAGTTTATTTCTAAAACCTTCTTAAATATTTATCTTAAAAACTATATATTTATTATGTAAGCAAATATATTTATAGTGATTTAAAAAAGCTAAATACAGTTTAGGGTGGATTCTACATATAGTTTAATCAGTGAAGAACATTTTGTGAACAATGGATGTTTCCGTAAACTATGGACTTTCTCATGGTTTATTGTTGATTTACTTTTATGACTTATTCTCCTTTTGAATTTATTGTTTGACGAACTTATGTGCATTTTTATTTATTTGAAATATTAATATTGTGTTGACAGCTACAGATAATTATGTATTTGTTATTGTTTTACCAAATTGTATACATTTGTATTTACTTTAAAACGGACCGTGGGAAAAAGTTAATATATTTAATTTGTTTTCAAAGACTTATTTGTGTATTTAAACTGTTTGTCTGGAATCTTAATAATTTTAACAAAATATTAAGACATTCTTGAACCAATTAATCTAGTCCTTAGGAACAAAAGATCGAAAATATAGTTGTGTCAAAAGTGAAATAGCTATTTCAAATTATTTCAACTCAATCCGTCACTATTGAACATTTTATAATGTACATTACTAATTGATTAATTAATTATGTCCAAAATTTTTTGCGAGAAGAATTATTTGTGTAATTATGATATGACGAGTAAGCAGATAATTTTATCTAGAACAATGCACAGTCAAAAGATTGAAATACATATACTTTGAATAGCTTTAAGAGTATTTATAGATGATTTGATAATACATATAGGAGGTAATCCTTTTGCTATTGTTAATTTAAAAATACTTTGAGAGTGGTAGGTCGGAAGAGAACAAACAGGCCGTGGTCTGGACAACACTGATATAGAGCACTGAATATGTGTTGAATACTTAGAATAAATGAGCAAGATCCAGGACTCATTACTCCACATGTATACCGTGTTACATATTAAAAATTCCCCTAAAATTTTGAATGGAGAAGAATTACATAAATAATAGCTTCAACGAATTATAGGTCCCACTTCCTCCATTTAAATCTCTGGGTGAATTGGACTTTTTAAACTATATGATATCCAAATTCTTTGTAAAGAGTAATAATCATAAACTCATATTGTACCCAATAAGTTGGTTCAGTTCTTCGAACCCTTAAATCCACAGAACTTTATTACCTAAGAAGTGGAACCCTCTTACCTCTAATTTAATTTATTATTTAAATTAAATATTTAAACAAAATCTTAATACAATATAGTTAATATAATTGAAAAATACATTAACTTAGTCTAAAACTGTTATTAAAAGTATATATGTGGTTTGAAATTAAATTATTTACATTTATATAACCAGCTAATTGTTAGTGATGTCACCGACATTTACATGTATTGTTGATGAGCAAATTGCTTTAAGTTAATTTTTGTGATCAAATGACGTCTGGAACTGAGAGTTGAAATTTAAAAAATCAAGGTGTTCTAATTGTGAAATCATCCCTTCACTATATGTTTAGAATGATTATAATATGTTTGAGTGGACGAAAAATGTTTGGTTGGGACAATTATAACGTATTTTTAGACACCTTTGAAGGTAATTTGTAAATTAAATAAAGGGAAGATGGAGTAGAATCAGGCATGATATCATCTACTTTCCAGGTTTTGTTTGTTCATTCTAATACTCATACTTAGGCCTAATGACTTGCAGTCTAAAAAGAAAGTGCATTTTAGGAAGTTTCACTCGCATTTGCCTCAATAAAGAAAGAACAAGGGAAATATAGTCCCAATGAATTTTGTCAGCATCTAGCCCTGACTTCCTGGGATGTATTTAGGATTATTGGTATTTAACCAATGTGCAATTGTCATAGTGATAAAGGTCACAAAACACGTTATAATTGCTAAGATATTCAGCGTTATAGTTATATTCTCTTCGCCACGTCTCTGGCTCCTACACTTGTGTGTATATATATTATATTTGTCATTTACTTATTTAATGAGTATTGGTAATTTATTATAATAGATTCAAAGACAAATAAGCTCTAGTTTACAATCACAAATGCTTTGCCCTGTCAAAAGCAGAATCTGGGACTCTCATTTCAGGGTGCAAACGGGATATTTACAAAACCAAGATTTACAACCTTAACTAAATTATTCTGGGTAAACTTTATATTGATTTCATAATAATAGAATATTTACACTTTGATACAGAATGTTACGCTCTACATTTAGCCTTTTTAAAGAATGTAATAGGTTTTCACCAACAAAATATAAATAACTCAACACAGCTTATTTGTTAGCACGTATGCTTACTAATCTAAGGTTCTTTTGTTCGATTCCTGACAGATCTGAAATGCTGTCAAATTGCTGGCAGAAGAGCTGGATGTTGTGTTTGTTCTAGAATTGTGTTAGTTTTTAAGTCACTTCATGATAGTATAGTTAGTGTTTCAAAAAGTGCTCGTTAAGTAGCCTGAACATAAAAAAAGAAGAGAAGACTACTCTAGACACTGGAATATAATGAAAACTTTAGCTTAATCTGGTAGAAATTTTTTCGCGTCTCAAATCTGAACAAACCCTCTGGTTTTATATTTAGGGATTTATTGGCATCACCATATGAAGAATAAAGGCTGGCTTATAGTGTTGAGATATGCAGGCTTATAGTGTTGAGAGATGCAGGCTTATAGTGTCAAGATATGCATGAGTATAGGGTCGAAATATGCAGGCTTATAGTGTCGAGATATGAAGACTTATCGTGTCGAGATATGCAGACTTATAGTGTCGAGAAATGCAGACTTATAGTGTCGAAATATGCACGCTTATAGTGTCGAGATATGCAGGCTTATAGTGTCGAGATACACACGCTTATAGTGTTGATATATGCAAGCTTATAGTGTCGAGATATGCACGCTTATAGTGTCGAGATATGCACGCGTATAGTGTCGAGATATGGACGCTTATAGTGTTGAGATATGCAGGCTTATAGTGTAGAGATATGCACGAGTATAGGGTCGAGATATACAGATTATAGTGTCGAGATATGCACGCTTATAGTGGTGAGAAATGCACGAGTATAGAGTCGAGATATGCACGCTTATAGTGTTGAGATATGCAGGCTTATAGTGTCGAGATATGCACGCTTATAGTGTTGAGATATGCAGGCTTATAGTGTAGAGATATGCACGAGTATAGAGTCGAGATATGCAGAATTATAGTGTCAAGATATGCACGCTTATAGTGTCAAGATATGCACGCGTATACTGTCGAGATATGTACGCTTATAGTGTCGAGATATGCAGGCTTATACTGTCAAGATATGTACGCATATATTGTCAAGATATGTACGCTTATAGTGTCGAGATATGCAGGCTTATAGTGTCGAGATATGCGGGCTTATAGTGTCGAGATATGCACGCGTATAGTGTCAAGATATGTACGCTTATAGTGTCAAGATATGTACGCTTATAGTGTCAAGATATGTACGCTTATAGTGTCAAGATATGTACGCTTATAGTGTCGAGATATGCACGCTTATAGTGTTGAGATATGCAGGATTATAGTGTCAAGATATGCACGCTTATAGTGTCAAGATATGTACGCTTATAGTGTCAAGATATGCACGCGTATAGGTTCAAGATATGTACGCTTATAGTGTCGAGATATGCAGGTTTATACTGTCAAGATATGTACGCATATAGTGTCAAGATATGCACGCTTATATTGTCGAGATATGCAGGCTTAAAATTTCGAGATATGCACGCGTATAGTGTCAAGATATGTACGCTTATAGTGTCAAGATATGTACGCTTATAGCGTCAAGATATGCACGCGTATAGAGTCAAGATATGTACACTTATAGTGTCGAGATATGCAGGCTTATAGTGTCGAGATATGCAGGCTTATACTGTCAAAATATGCACGCGTATAGTATCAAGATATGTACGCTTATAGTGTCGAGATATGCAGGCTTATAGTGTCGAGATATGCACGAGTATAGTGTCAAGATATGCACGCTTATAGTGTTGAGATATGTACGCTTATAGTGTCGAGATATGTACGCTTATAGTGTCAAGATATGTACGCTTATAGTGTCAAGATATGTACGCTTATAGTGTCAAGATATGCACGAGTATAGTGTCAAGATATGCACGCTTATAGTGTTGAGATATGTACGCTTATAGTGTCGAGATATGCACGCTTATAGTGTTGAGATATGCAGGCTTATATTGTCGAGATATGTACGCATATAGTGTCAAGATATGTACGCTTATAGTGTCAAGATATGCACGAGTATAGTGTCAAGATATGCACGCTTATAGTGTTGAGATATGTACGCTTATAGTGTTGAGATATGTACGCTTATAGTGTCGAGATATGCACGCTTATAGTGTCGAGATATGCACGCGTATAGTGTCAAGATATGCACGCGTATAGTATCAAGATATGTACGCTTATAGTGTCGAGATATGCAGGCTTATATTCTCAATATATGTACGCATATAGTGTCAAGATATGCACGCTTATAGTGTTGAGATATGTACGCTTATTAGTGTCGAGATATGCACGCGTATAGTGTCAAGATATGTATGCTTATAGTGTCGATATATGCACGCGTATAGTGTCAAGATATGCACTCGTGTAGTGTTGAGATATGCAGGTTTATAGTGTCAAGATATGTACGCTAATAGTGTCGAGATATGTACACTTATAGTGTCGAGATATGCACGCGTATAGTGTCAAGATATGTACGATTATAGTGTCAAGATATGCACGTCGTATAGTGTCAAGATATGTACGCTTATAGTGTCGAGATATGCACGCTTATAGTGTTGAGATATGCAGGCTTATATTGTCGAGATACGCACGCTTGTAGTGTCGAGATACACAGGCTTATTCTAGCGAAAGTAGTTTTTACGACTACAATCCATTTTATCGATGGTCACAATGTGTATGGTTTCAGGTTTACATTGTAAATGGAAGGGGTGGTACGATACTAACACTAATTTTGATGACTTCTAATTTTATAGAAATAAGACAAAGCGAGTAAACCTTAACGTTACATTCAATTTTAACCTTGGAAACGGTGTTTTGGGTGTCTAGGTCGCATTGCACATGTTCGGGTTGGACTCGGACAGATCTACGCGATGTAGATTTAGAAAGTAAACCGATATAATCTGATTAGACATTAGCATCATCGACTGATGAGGAGTAGTATTATATGCACCAGCATTTCCTTCGATAGTATTGACATGTTGTGTGTGTGAGGGAGAGAGAAGAATAGCTAAATGAGTAGGACAGGAGAATTTTATTCTCCAGAATTTACTCTTAAATAATTTACCATTGGGATGTGTAGCAATGCCTTCAAACTGCGTGTTAGTCAACCCGACGCACACCGGGAGAACTGTATGTTGTGATAAATCACACAAAATATATTTCTTGGTAGCGTTTCCTGTAAATATCGTGTTTAATTAGGCGCTTGCATCATTTCATAGCCTTATCTTATTGCCTCATTAACGACCATTGATATACATATTTACATTCAAGAAGTGAAATGTTGCTCCAATACACATAAGCATCTGGAATCAAGAAGTTTAATCCCCAGCGTAGGATGTTCTTTCGCACAAAACCCACCCAAACTTCTTACGTTATGGGTCATTTAACATTACCTGGCATCTGAATATATGACTGTATCTATAGTTTATTAAATGTTAATCTGCCATACACATGAGCGATAGTTTCATACTCATTTCAGATCCTTTACTATGACTATTAGTATCAAAACAAGAACAGTGGCTATAAGTAAAGCCTGTGTGTGATTTGCTTCAAGTACAGGTTCTAGTCCTCAGCGAGACTCAAGAAGGCCTACAAGCGCGTGCGCACAAGATATCTCATATAACGAGTTTGAAATTAGCAAATAGGACACGATTTAACTTTCTTTCAGACAAAAGAAAAACGAGATATCATTGTTTTGAAAACTAATATTTGGGAAGTAGTTTTTATTAAATGTATTTTTTTTAAGGATGTAATCAACATTTTTAATAACACGCCAGATTGTTTCGAAATATAGATAACAACTTTAGTTTTTATACACACAATCCACAAACCATTTTATGAATATTTAAAAAATATTTTTGTTGGCTACATTAGCTCATATATTTTGATCCTTTTCCAACTCACACTATTTGTCTAGGCCTACTGAAAAAGTTGATATTTGTCAAGACCCACTGAACAAGAGAGAGGTTATATTGACGAGTATTAAGAATGTGTTTAAGAGATAAATAGCTAAATTAAAAAAAAATTGTGTTATTTAAAAAAATAATGTTGAGCAGGGATTTAAACATATTTTTCTTTTCTCGCTTATTTTCGATCTTGCCCCAAACTCCCGTGTTAAACTTGCTAACCCTTCGTGACACCGGTTGAAAAACGCTGTACTAGCTAGGGGGTTTAAGGGCATGGTAAACAGGGCGGCTGCCCGGGCGTCAGCTTGAGGGCGCACCAAACAGAACACCAACATAACCTAACATAACTTTGGAGTGATTTGAAAATAATTCCCAAACCTCACAACTCCATAACTAACGTAACCTGGGAGTAATAGTGGAGATGCGAAACATAACACTCATTTAATTTTTGATACTAAAATGAAATTCACGGAGTAGTGTAGTATTTTTTGTCAATAAAATTGGATATAGTGTCACTCTTTAAAAGTTAATTTACACCCACCATCTTAAAAAATGGTGCCCTAAAACAATCTTTAGCAATTATTTACTAAACCGTTCATTATAATATCAAAGTTAAAGAGGCTAACATTTTCTACAAACCTGTGCTAATAGTTTTCCTTGTAATCCTAACCATTTTTGTAGTGAAACGTTTGTAGTACTGTATTATAGCTATTTATGGAGATACACTTCAGATTACTTTCCTGTCACACCTAGGTCACGTTAGGTTTGGAGTTGCTAGATGTAGCATAGGCGTAGGGAAAATTTAATTGGGGGGGGGAGGTGTTGCCGTAAGTTTATGACATGATGTTAAGACTTACTATTAAACCCTAAGAATCAAGAACATTGTTATTTTATACAATAGTGATGGAACTTTATTTGTGTGAGAGGGGTTAAGAGGGGTGTGAGAGGGGTTAAGAGGGGTATGAATCAAACAAGTCTTTTCTGGAATTTATAACCTCCTCTTCCCAGTTAAGGTTAGAAAATCGGACTCTATTTGAAGTGGTCCTTGTTTATAGAATTTAAAAAAATCATACTTGTTTAACAGCTATTTAGAACAGTGGTCCCCACGAAATATTTATAAATTTGTTTACTTATAGAGAATATTTGGTGTGGTTCTCCTTTGGCAAGGTCTCGAAAATTAGATGCCTCTAAAATATATTTTAAGACTAGATTTTTTCTTATAAATTAGATTCCCTAGAATTTATTTGAAGTGGTGCTCACCCAGATTTATTTTTTAAATTTGGAATATCCGAGAAGCTCTTTGGAATGGTCCTCGCCTGGTTTATTTACCCCTATTATGCCCAAGTGACGTTAGGTTTAGAGTTGGTACTTTTGGTGATTATCTTCATACTATCCTATTATCCCCCGTTATATAAGGGTGCGCCAAAAAGTAATCCCGTCCGGGTACAAAATTTACCTCGGGCTGCTCCTGGCGTCATTCGTCAGCTTAACTTTTATTGTAAAATTTTAACAAGTATATAATAAATAATAAGCTACAAGCCGTGATTAAATGAATTACAATCATTAGAGTTCACGGGTTATTAGGGGTCAAACTTGATATTTTATCCGTTTCGTAAACAATTTTGAAGTCAAATTAATGTATGGGGCTGAAATTATGCATCACTAGACTTTCACATGAGGTGTACACAATTAAATATATTTAATATTAATATTAAACTAGTCACTCTCATGTTAGATTGGCCTGTTGATGACGGGGAGATCGGGGTTTGAATCCCGGTCGGGTTTACTGAGGCGAGTTTTTACTAAATGGTTTCCAACTCTTATTCCACGCAAATGCGGGTATATTACCTATAAAATACTTCCTTCCTCATCCCCACCCCGTTAGGGTAACTATCACATATGAATGGTGATTAAAAACAAATTTAACAAGATTGAAAACAATGATCATGTGAATACGCGTTGTGTATTTCATAGCAGCTAATTCTCTAGTTATTTCATGATAGTTGCCATCGTTATTTCAATACAGGTTTCTCTATTGAATCATGTAGTAAAACATTGCCTGTGTGAGGTATCAAGTATCTGCAGGAAATCAGTCTATCATATTCTCTGATGATTCTATGAGAAAGTCCCGCTCCAAACAGCTCTTCAGGAATCAGCAAGTGACTTTGGAGTCAGCTGACCAAAAAAATCCAGTGTGTGTTGTTGGATTCAGTTGAGATATCAAACTATTTCACTTAAATTCAGACGACGAAGACATTTGTGATATTTTAGATTTTTTGCCAGGTGTAAAATACCTACATTTAAACTACTAACTGTTTATTTTAAAGAATTTGACGATCTAGATTATTTTTTAATGTTTCAGACTGACAAAAACTACTGTCACAGGTTTGTTAGGGATTATTAAATATCGTTTTGAGAGATCACAAATAAGTGAGAGCCTGGCTATTGGATATTTATAAAACTGTTAGTAGCTCGTATTAAACCAATGAATAAATGATACTTTGGTCATTAGACTAAGTATATTTTAGATGTAAAAAGTTGACAACTATCTTTATATAAGTATCGTATTATAGGTCTGTGGACAAACAACTTTTACTTGAATTTTAATTTCCTTTCCAAGCATTTTATAAATGTCTAGGCCTGTGTGTAAAAAGGCCTAGCACCGTAATTAAAGTTTCACTTGAAATCTAAACCCAGTCGTTGATAATAAAATATTCACACCCAGCTGTGGTAGTGCTTATTAAAAATAGATAAGGTAATGTTTTAAACACATCAAACACTAAAACATATATTTTAAAGTAAGTAGGGTAGTAAATATATAAACCCTTTTCAGCATTTAATTGTTGTCATTACTTCAAAAAAAGTCTTTATCCATGAAAATTGAGTTAGAATACTCTACCAACCTCCACAATCAACAAATTAACTCAAAGTCAACATAGAAAGCTATCCAACAGTAAACAACCTGAAGATGAAGTTTTAACTCAAAATTATATTAAACTTCAACTTAGTTCACCAGTTCTTTAACCTGGTATTGAAACATCGGCCCTAAGTAATTGACCGGAAGTTTCTTTTTGTTTGCTTGAACTACGTCTTACATTCTGTCCGAGCTATCCATATATTTACACTGATTAGGGAGATAGAATATAGAGGAAACATATTAGCAATGGCGTGAAGGGAGGATGGGAAACAAATTAAGAAGAAATATCTCAAAACATCCAGCCGGGGCTGGAACCTGGTACTAAGAGTCACCGGAAGTCAGTCAGACAAGACGAAGCTGACACCTTTATCGGTGGGTCCACTGGTGCGAGCTCTGCCAAAGTTCATTTAAAAAGGTTGCTGACATTAATTGCGGGAACAGAATTTATGTTAATTGATCAATAATAAAGTAACACAAATATTTACTAGAATTCCCTTTTAAATCGTAGAAACACTCAAGAAATGGAGGATTTACATTTTAAAAAATAATATTTTAAATTAGTTTATAGATGGTAAAGAATAATTAAAAGTATCTTCTTTGCAAACGGACTTGCGCCGATGGGTACCTGGCATAGATGTCAAACTCATTTAGTCTGGTTTAACATTGACAGGAAGATCGGTGCTCTAATACTGGATAGGTGTACTGAGGTTGTTTTTCCCTAAATGATTTATCGCTCTCCTTCCATACAAATGTGTCTACTTTTCCTCTAAATTCAATCTTCCTCATCAATATAAAAGTAGTTATACTGCATATAGCCCAAACGGGTACAGTACATAACAAATTGCACTAGGTCAGCCTTGGTGGAAAGCTGGGGCTTCGAGTACCGGTCGGGTGCATTGAAGTGACTTTCTTTCACAAGGATTCTCGAACATGTCCACCCAGGGCCGGAATTACTATTAGGCACCGTAGGCTAGGGACAATCAATGTTTAGGGCCTACGAAGGTAGGATTGAAAAAACGGGTGCATTACAATTGGGCCACGTAAACAAGTTATGATCTCCGTTTGAAAAGGGAGGCGTTAATCCTACATTACAACTGGGCTACGTCAACAATACTACTGGGCCACGTCTACATGTCAACTTAATTGATTAAGTGCATTCCAATTGGGCCACGTACACCTGTTGAGACAAGGTCGTGCATAGACATATAAACCAACTGTAGACAACCCCTTTCGAATTCTGGAGCTCTCGCTAGAACACAACACCGCAAATTTCAATAAGGCTCTAAACGTATCAAATCCAGGAGGGTGTCCGATAAATATCTATTTATTGTTGTTTTTTCCTTCAGTAAACTACCCTTCAATTTTAGGAGTAGAGGGATAGTTCCAAAACCCTTTCTCTAGAACCTTATGAAAACCATAGATACGAAGTTTCAGTCCGATCGGTAAAATAGTTTAGGCTCTAGTATGGTTCTGGGATTGACCTCTCCTCAGTTGTCGTTTAACTAACTCGTCTCTCACCGTACAGTTCGCAGCACTGCTAGGCGGGTGACGTCATTCCGTCCGTCCGCGCTGCGAGCGCGCGGTCTGTGAACTAGGAACCTAACCTAATCTAACCTAACCTAACAACCTAGTGTCAGTTTGTAAAAGCAGTTTCCTACAAATGTTTAACGGCAACAAATCTGTAAAAGACTTAACATGGTTTAGCATTCCTACAAATGTTTACCAACAACGACGAACTTGAATAAGGCAAGTAAAATTTCTATATAAAATTATGTCTTGTATTGTAAGCAGAGTAAGGTGGAGTAGATAAAATTAATATATGTCTATGTTTTGGAAAGTGAACGTGGCGCAATTCACCTATGGGCGTGTTCCAAATAAGCTATTAAGCTTTTAAGATATCTATATCTTTTATAATCCTCCTAGTCAGTGAACGTGGCGCAATTCACCTGTGTGATCAAGATCTAATCGGCCTCGTGGCCCAGTTGTAATGCTCCGGAAAAAACTACGACACTTTCTTTAAAATCTAAGAAAAAAGTTTTTGATGCAGAAAAATAAGCAATTATTAAAATTATATTTAAAAAAAATTTCGCAATCTTGGCTACCCATAACCTTTCTTAAAATAATTTTTTTTATCGGCCTCTCTTCAAATTAATATGCGCATTTGGAAAACTTGTAAGAAATTTGTCTTTTATTTGATATTCCTATATAAGTATCATACTATATATATTTATACATATATATACATATAATATGATACTTATATAAGATAGAATACATACATATAGATATATACATATATAATATGATACATATATTGTGTACTATACCGAGCATAAAATATCGCAAACTCATTAACAAAGTCTTTTGCTATGTTTGACGAATATAATCTACGTAATTAGTAGATAGGCGTATAGCCCTAACGGGTAGTAAGACGAGGTGCTAAAAAACTTTATCTTTTGATAAAGATTATCTGTAAGAAAACTGAATGTATCATGCAACGTTTTCACTAGTTTCAAAGAATGAAAGGAAGTATCTTCAAATTTTTCAAAAGAAATTTAAAACTACCTCAACTATTACATATAAAACTTGACTCCAATGAGTGACACAAGGTCTGAATAACACTGTCACGAAAACAGTTCGATGATTTTCACAAATTTTTTTTTTTGCTAGGTAAGTCTAGTTAACAATTACCTGGTGAAATCTACATTGCTCATAAGAATTCACAGGTCTACCATCAGTACAGTTCACTGCTTAAATATTCAAAATACACCTAGGCTCTAAGAATGAGGCAGTCATGAACATTCTAGGTAGTCTAGTATGGATAGTGGTACTTAACATCATAGTGTCCTCTTCATATTGAACATATACCAGTAATTACATGATCATTAGGGAGTCACTTCACACGCGTTCTTCCCTATACATAGTATATCCAGATAAATGAATTAATACACCAATAGTTTAATGGTCAGAGTGTCACAGTTCGTATTTGCTCCTGCAGGAGATCTTCAAGTTCTGAGTCCACAGCTCGAGAGATTTCACCATATGGGTGTATGTATTTATGTCAGCCCTCATTAAACATTTACGTAGTATTTAAGAATGCAGAGGAACCTGGATAAGTTCGAACTTGAAGGGACCAGGAAAAAATTTGAAATATCCAAAAATTTGAATTAAATAAATTAATTAAAAGGAATTAAAAAGAAACACAGTTAAGTTCCCAACCAAGCTCAAAAACTTTATTCAACGTATTTGGATATAATCTGTTCACAATTTCTTTAAAAAGTCAGAGATTTTAATCCGTTTTCCTGATTTAAGTCTCTCAGTCATAATGTATGATTCTAATTGATTTATTGACTGGAAAATTGAGTCACTTGCACTGTTGCGACTTTAAAAAAACGCCTGAGCTTTTGAATATGGTCCATGCCTTCTGCCACACTCGGGATAAGCCTTTCCTGAACTAGTGAAGAATTGTCCTCCTCATCACCAGATGCTCCATCCTAAGCCTGGATGTTATTGTTGAGAGCTTTGGCGATGAGACACACATCAGCAACTTCACCACACACTGCCACATCTTCATACACGCTGATGAAGTCCATAGTTGATAGCAGGATCAGGATTAACTTCCTCCCAGTTGTCAATGGCTGGCGCAGCTTCAGTCAGAGTTTCTCCATAATTTTCTTTCTTGATAAAGCCAGCTTTTTAAAGACAGTTCTTAATGGTCTCAACCTTCACTTGGTCCCATGCTTGCTTACACATTCTTGAGGCTTGAAGAACGGCAAGCGAAATTTTCTGAGTCGACAAATCTCCAGCAATAATTTTTTCAACCAATAATCGTCTGTATAAAGTCTGTTCACCATAGGAATTGTTTTCTGAAAGGCCTTTTTCCTAACCAGAAAGCTATTATATAGTAGGATATTGGTAGGAAAAAAGACCTTTCAGAGAGTAGTTCCTACCGTGAATGGAGTATACATGTTTTAGGTTCTTAATTATTCCTTGGTCCATAGGTTGAATAACCGATGTCATATTTGGCGAAAAAAATTACCTTTACATTTTCCAAAAGGGGAACTCTGTTATAAGCAGTGTAATTGTCAGTGAGTAAAAGGATTGTCCAATTTTGTTTGCCAAACTGTTTGTCTATTTTTAAAATCCATTTTTCAAACAGATCACCTGTTATCCATGCTTTTCTATTCGATTCGTATTCCACTGGCTTAGATTTTACATTTTTGAAGCAACGTGGGTTAGCCGATTTTCCAACCATTAACAACGGCAGCTTTTCAGAACCATCCATATTTTCTCCGACAAACAGTATTGTTCGATATTTACTAAGCTTTCCCCCACTGTACCGTTCACCTTTAAATTAAAGAGTTTTGTCAGGAGTACACTTGTAAAATTGTCCCGTTTCATCAACGTTAAAACCTGATGTTATGTTTTATTTTTCAAGCGATGTATTGTTTGATATTTTATATGAAAGTCATTTATCTATTGGACATAGTGGTGGATACAGTATGATGAATCAACTTAGTCGTCGCTATACAAATATTACTCAAAATGACATAAAGATGGTTTTGAATGTGTTTTGAGCCTTGTAAACAAAGAAGAAAATTTGGAAAGATAGGAATTGTTGTTAAGCACATGGTATGCTCACATCTGAACTCAAGATGTCAAGTAGTCCCTATGGATTTCCAGTCTCAACCAGATAGAAACTATCAATTTATTTTAGTTAACCTCACTCATATTACTAAGTTTTTGTGTTAAGAGCTCTTCAAACAAAGAGAGAAGTATAAATGTTTATCGCAGTTGATTTATATATCCCTTTTGTTCGCTCCATGTATTCTTCATTCCAACAATGGCAGATGCTTACAGATGACTTAAAATAATTTGGCCCAAGATCGTTCATGGCGAACCAAGGCATAGCCAGTGCCAAGGTAGAATCAAGAGGGCTAACTAGGACATAGAATACATATTAACAATTAGGATGAAAGACAATCAATCCACTTATTGGAGTAACGGGATAAACTTGATAGAGTTTATGAAAAACATAGCTCCTTGCTCTGGTTTTAAGAGGTCTCCTTACGTGGCTATGCTTGGATGTGCACCTAGAGTTGGACTGTCAACAACTCCAAAGCCGAAATAATTATTTAACTGTGTGGAGGATGAAGAACAATTACATAATGCTTTTAATGTATCAAGTACTTCATCTAAACCTGATAATGAAGTTTTGGTTGCAGGAAACCACACCAAATAAATGTGTATGTCTATTTTGTTCAAATGATTGCAAGGATAACCCATTAGGTTGGAAATGTGAACAGCCTGTCCACATATAATAATACAAAGACTGTTATTATAAAATAAAATTGTAAAGAAAGTCTTCATATTGTGTTTAGATATAAAGAATATTGGGAAGGAAAGACGATAAGCTAAAGAATGTTTGGAAGGTCAAGGTAAGAAAATGAAATTAATGTCAGATTCCCAGTAAACCTCTAACCAGGTCAAATATTCTATAAGTATTGGACACATAACCTCCAAAACTATCCATAGCTGTGGATTCCCACGTTCACCGAAAAACTAGCGAAGAAAGAAACGGAGTCACGTGACGAGCTCTTAGCCAATCACAAGATTTCCACCTTATTGGCCCGAGCTGTTCCACTTAAGTTCAACTTATCTCTACTTTGTCCGCTCTGCTTGAGATCTTTGGCATGGGAGAACCCGTAACTAAGTGACCCTTTTAAATATCAAAACTCCCGCATTTTTTGTAAGCTAATTGTAGTTTTTGTCTTTATTTACTGGACTAATATACATGTAATATACTCTATGTACCCTCGTTCCCCAAATCAACATTTGAAATCTTCATATATATATATATATATATATGACTGTATTTACCCTCGTATCCCAACAAAAATTTGCTATCTTCATATACATATATTATACTCTAGGCACCCTCGTCCTCCAACATCATATTTAATATATTTATATATAAATATATCTAATAGACTCTAGGTACCCTTATCCCAAAAATTCTTTTTAATAGCTTCATGTATAAATATTTATAATATATTCTAGGCACTCTCATCCCCGTTTGGGTATAAGAGTCCTTGTAAACACGCTCACCCCGACTAAAGGGTGATCATTTAGACGGGCGGAATGATCATATTTTTATCTTTTTTTCAAGACAGTTCCACTGACATACAATTTTTCAAAGATTTGATATTTTTTAATTTTTTTATGTATGAAAAAACGCTAATATTTTTACTGCTTTATTTTATGCATCCGGGATATTTTTTTATATTTTCATCCACTAGTACAAACCTTCACCTACCTGATTATTTCTAGTCAAATATAATTACTTTTTTGTATATATTTATTTTTGTACATATTTTAATTCCAGTTAAAATGATCTTTTTTCACTTTTTTCTTGTACATATTTTAAATTGAAACCATATATATATATATATATATACTTTAAATTTAACTATGAGATTTTTCCGAGCTATTTAGTACCGAGGCCACTATTCCCGCTACGATCTCAAGAAATTGATTATTGTTATCTTTACATCAAAATATGTATATTTTTCAAGGTTTAAGATATACTCGTAGATACATATTCTAAAACTATCGATTTTTTTGTAAATACATATTCCAAGTATTCTTTTCATGGTGTGAGCTATATTTGTAAAAACAATATTCTAAAACTTTTATTTGTGTAAATTATATTTGTAAATAAATGTTATAAAACTGATATTTTTGTGTTTTAACATCTACACCCCTCCCTCCTATTCTATAAATACAAGTTCATTTCGTTTATAAGCTCAGTCTCAAACATTATGGACAAGTTGTAACATCCATTTTCTTCCATCATCAGTGGTCCTTTCGGCTGTGGAAATTCACATTTAGTAGCCGACTTTATCTGTTATTTGGACACAATGTATGACGTTAAATTTGATAAAATCACCTGGTATTATGCTTTATGGCAACCGGGATTCTAATAGGATGGTCCAGGTCCCGCGTCATATTCTTTAAGGGCTTGCCGGAAATGAATGGCGACTGTAATGACTCTCCACAGCTAATTATCCTGATGCGTGAAGTCAACGAAGTGGTCGTTGAACTTTTCACCAAAGGATGCCATCATCACAATATTAGCATTATGTACCTTAAACAAAATTTATTCAACCAGGGCTAGGGCCAAAGAGACATTACCTTAAACACACTCTATATCGTGCTTTTTAAAAATCCTATGGATAAAGCACATATACAACACTTTGCACGTCAGGTATGTCCTGAAAACCCGCGTGATTTACAAGAGGCATATACTGAAGCTACAAGTTCTCCCCACGGGTATATTTTTTTGGATTTAAAGCAAGGTACACACAAATGGTTCAGATATAGAACCCACACAAATGTTGGGTGCTGCATATACCTACCACGAAAAGGCTATAAAAAACACCGACAATTCCCGATTCCAGTTGATTTCATAACCATGAGTCCCAAGGTGATAAAGCAAGTCCCTCTGTTGAGTGTGAAGTATCGCATGAACCTGTAACAACGTGTAGCTTTATTGAAAACGGCAGACAAGAAACTGATTGACTGTTTGCGAGTGTGGCTTCAACAAATTAAAACGGAGGGTGTCATTGAAAAGTGCGCAGAAGACAAAGTTACGTGCACAAGAGCAAGTGTTGCCCAAGCTAGTCACACTAGGAGAGAGCTGGAAGATGAAGAGACGACTATTCGTTCAAAAAGGGGGGCGTTCCTGCTCTTACTTTTAGCCCCATTAATCATCGGTGTCCTCGGTTCATTATTCAACATGTATATAATGGAACACACGAAAAAGATGATATTGGTGTCCCCGGAAACATTACACCGTAACGAGCAACACCAGCAACAAGTGGCATGGGCCAAAAATCTAGTGGTCTCCAAGCTGGACAAGGACAAGTAAAAATCCCTGCTTCAAAATTTGATGACTAATCTAAATAGACTTTATGACATAAAGTGCTGCAGCGCTATCGAAACTTTATTCAGCACCCTCCAACACCTGAAAATACTGCCACAACCACCCCTGAAGTGTCTGTATTTCCCATCCCTGCTGTATTCAATACTGTACCCGTACAGGAACGTAAAAAACCCAACTTTTACTATAACATATTATTTCCTGAGGCGGTATCTCTTGGTACACAAACGGGGAAGTGAGTATTCACGATACGCCTCTCTGTGGAACCAATATCATGGATTTAGTCAACGATCTGGTCAGAGCAAGAAGACACAGTGATCCATCGGGGTGGTGAGAGTATCTCATGACGATTCAAAAAATAAACGTCTCAAAATAATTTATTGTCAACCCGAAACGCTTGGCACCCATTAGAGTTCCGACGCCCGTACCCAAACCACCTACAGCGTAGAAACGCCCTAAGAAGAAGAAATTACAAAGGGCGGACGAAAACAGGTGGCTGCCTTTCCGAGTTCAATGGACCGTTTAGGCGACACCTACTACGAACCTTCTCATCCTGCAGGGTTTGCAGGGGCAGTCTTGCTCATAAAGGGTACGAAGTGCTCTCCGACGTCGCCAATCAGCTTTGTCCTTTCAATGAGGACCAGTGCCAGCGTGTCAGCAAGTCTGAAAAAAAACCTGAAACGCAAGCCGGAACAGAAGATCGACACACTGATGTCCGGTTCAGGTTATAAAGGACATCGTAAGAAGCACCGACGTCAGTCTTCTGTTGTTGCCCGAAGTATAAAGGTCTCCAAGAGGAAGAAAGAAATGGTAGATATTTTCAGTATTTTATACAACAACAGTCCTGCGAGTGTGCCAGCAGTGAACTCGATCTCTTTTCCGTCCCACCGACGCAAACCAGTCTTGATAGTGGACAATGGATCCAGTAAAAACCTGTCTCTTCCCTCACCAATGATTCGCCCATTAAATTTACCATTGCCAGTCAAGGTGAGTTCTATATCGATCTTTCTCAGGGCGGCTATCATGAAACCCGACGGTGGCGCTTTCACTGAGGTGGATTAAATCGCTCCCGTCAAAAAAGGGTTAAATTCGCTATTCACACAGGTTGCTTTGTTTTTAAACCAAAAACTAGTATCACCATCCAGCAACACGTATACTTATAAATCGTACTTTGAAACACCACTCAATTACAACAGTGACTCCAAACGAACACATTTGACTTGAGGTATGTGGTTTGCAGACAGCCCCAGAACCTTTGAAGAGTTAACGCCAGCAACAAGGTATTTGAGACTCGTCGCAATCTCACTGCAAAAAATAAGACGGTGGGTCTTTTGGAGTATTTACACGGTGATGTGTTTAACCAAGAGAAATACCTTTTGAACGGCACCGAACTCACAGTCAAGTTGGTTCTTTACATATACGGTTTTAGTCTTATGGCTACCCCTGAAATCCCGCAATTTAAGGTTCACATTCTTGAAGCCCATCTTCTAGTGCGACGTGACAAAGTAGCACCTTCTATACTGCTGGAACATGCCAAATCATTAAACGTCAATCCCGCAAATTATTCCATTACCCCCATGGAAGTAAAACACTGATTATTCCTACGGGTGTGCAAGGGAAATTACTGGACAACTTATTCACGGGACAGTTACCCAAAAGATGCATCGTGGGATTTGTATTAAACCCTGCGTTCAATGGAAACACCACCAAGAATCCGTTAAATTTCCAAACCTAAGGTATGAAACATTTCTCGTTGTACGTGGACGGGAACAAGTGCCATCAAAACCATTACAGCCCAATATTTCGATCGGCAACTATGTCATGTCCTACTACACACGGTTTCAGGAATGGGTATTCATTTCATGAACGAGGGTCACGACATCACATGGGAAGCCTTCCCTAAGTGATACCATCTCATGGCTTTTGATCTCACACCTTATCTCTCCACCCACATGGCATCGCATTGGAATTTGACTAGGCATGACTCTCTGACCATCGAAATGATCTTCACCAGAGCTCTCACCGAAACAGTCAACTGTATCGTGTACGGGGAGTTTGCCAACATCATCACCATCGACAAGGACAGAAAGGTAGTTACTAATTTTGGGAGTTAATATAAGTGTCTTCCCGCTCCTTAATCCCATCATTTAAATCATATACGTCATTGTAGATTTCCAGAGCTTCATCGATGACAGCAAAGAGTTTATCGGCAAGGAACTGAGTGTTTTATCTCTATGCGGTACATTACTTCCACATTGGGTGTTACAACCCCCTTAAGGCCACTGCTATAAACCAAGCAAACTATATCGTCAACAAACAGCCCGGTATTCCCTGGGATAGCGGTGATGTGGATTACAGCCTACTCAAATCCCTCATCTCACATGCCACATTGCGATCAAAAACAGTCTAGGTCAAGGGGGTAGAAAAGAAAATATGTATATATATAAATACACGCCTGCATGGCACATAGTTTGGCCTCCATCGTTTGGGGACTTCGAGATTGGATGATTGAATATGGACACGCACACCATAAGACGTGCGCTGAAAACAAACCCATGGTTCCATTCTGTACGATCGAGTGTTTTACCTACCGATCAACTACCTGCAAGAATATCGCAAACTGCCGCTCTCTTTATCAACACGGATCCACACACCAAGCCTGGGATGCATTGGATCACCACCCATATCAACAAAAATGGCGTGGGAGAATACTTTGACAGTTATTGTTTTTTCAGCTCGTATAAAGCCACATCTGGCATTTGTACGCATAAACACTTCCCACAGGTCTCATAACACGATACAATTTCAAAGCATAGCCTCAGTCGTTTGTGGACATTACTGTCTCATGTATCTTCTCTATCTAGTCCAGAACAATCCAATGAATACTTTCCTAGCCCTATTCTAACCCACCAATTTTACATAACGAGACTAAGGTGCTGATTTATTACAATAAACTTTTCAGAACGCTAGGGTCCTGCCCCCCCCCCCCCCGAGAAAACTTCGTACAGTCACCGTTTTACCTGCCTCTTATACCCNCCCCCCTCGAGAGAACTTCGTACAGTCAACGTTTGACTATCTTCCCCCCATCGGCTATAAAAGAGCGTCCCGACGGCGTGCCAGTCATAATCGCGACAGTCGTTGAAGCGATCGAACATCATGGAAGATCAAGACGTTTACACCCGCAAAGCAAAGCCAGTGAAGCCACTCGCCATCACCAGCACTTTGTTTCAGTCAACGCCAAACGAGTCATCGTTATTATGAATGTCAAGAACAATTTTACACCCTATGTCTAGGTAGAAAAATGCGGAGAGAAATGTGCATGTTTAATCGTACACAGTGGCAAGAACTTAGCAACTAAAGATCAGCCAGATACATTTTTTCTAAAAACATGCAGCTTTCTCAGAAGATTAGTCTGATTAATCATGAAATCTCTCTGAGACAAATGTGTGGGGACCGTATGGTCGTCATCAGCGAGAAACAAGAAGCCAGACTCAAACAGGTAGCCTATTTAGCACCTAGCACATAGCTGGTCGCGTCTTTATGAGGTGTCGGACCTCATCGACGTCACCATCAATCGATGGGATATGTGGTTGACACCCATCACAAAATATTGCAACGATTATATGACACACTCATTGTGGATGTATGCAACACGCTAACAGAAGTAGTGGATGCCATCGACCTTAAACAGCCTATGGTGGAAACACACATCAGAAACCTGGATCTTATCAGTACTACCTACTATACACGTAATTTCGTCGTTTTGGACTATTACATGTTAATT
This sequence comes from Timema genevievae, assembly GCA_902155825.1. NCBI lineage: Eukaryota > Metazoa > Arthropoda > Insecta > Phasmatodea > Timematidae > Timema > Timema genevievae. The sequence goes on along the minus strand of CABFWO010002109.1, from coordinate 18,918 downwards.
GTGAATTAAAAATTATTTTAATAACACATCTAAGAGAGACTGTAGAAAACGTATGAACGGATAGAAGCGTAATTCCTGTAAAAAGTATAATAAATATTATGTATATCTGTATAACATTTAATGTATAATAAATATATGTTTGTAATATCGTGTTTTATTCACGCAAATCCTGTTTGTCCCTTGCCTTATTCCAACACGTAAGTTTGCCAGACACAAGCCTTGACTTGTCAAGCCACCAAACTGACACCAGACATGAACAAGTTCAATGACCTCTTGTACTTGATCACGGTTTCAAGGTCATGATCTATTCCTGTCTTGACTTGTCTTGTTGAGCCACCAAACTGGCGTCAGGTATGAGTTATTAGGGAAAACCCATTGCTGGGGGAGAATTGCGAATTCATTCAAGGTAATTATCTATTCATATCTCGACTTGTCTTGTAAAGTCGTCAAACTGGTGCCAGGTATGTGTCAGCAGGTTTGCGACAGAGCGATAACTTCATCGGGAAAACCCACTGTCACATAGAAGGGGGATTGGGGAGTGGGTTGCCAGGATCAATGACCTCATGTAATAGCTCATAATTTCAAGGTCACGATATATTTCTGTCTCTACTTGACGAGTAGAACAACCAAACTGGCACCAGTAATCAGGGTTACGACAGAGTGATGTTATCTTATTATTATAAGACCAAAAATAGCCTGAACTGACTGTAACAGCCCACACCAGTGGGTACATGGGTAGAAATGTCAATATCATCCAGCTCAGTTTGACGGTGACACTGAGATCAAGCTTCAATTCCTGGCCGTATGGAATTTGGTGTTTTTTCTTAAATATTTTGTAACTACATCTTTACGCAAATGAGGCTAAACTTCTTCTAAACTCTAAAGTTCTCACTCTATCCTATTTATGTAAGCACGCGGAAATCCCGAACTGGTATTAATACTCGAAACAAGATATTACAAAATGCACCAAAGTCATTAACGCCTTAATCTCATGATTAGTGATGAATGTATTTGAGTGGAAGTGCACCCACATTATCATAAAAAGGGGTTTTGTAGAACCACGCCAAATGCGAGATATGAACCCTGACCTCTTCATCACCAACAATCTTGTCTACGAGGCTGACACCCTAGATCATGTGACTACTGATGTGGATACTAATTTGACCATTTATCAAACACTGTTCCAACAAGTTCAAGTTCCAACTTGACAATAGTAGCTTTTGGTAGCACAGGCTTACGCTTCAACAGCCTCTCATATGCTAGCAGATGGTTCTTGTTTATATTTTATAGATTTATTGGAAATAAGTATCTTAAATATTTGATGTTACGCGTTTCTGTTGCATGTATACAGTGTTGAGTTGTATTGTGCTAGCTAGATGTATATGTTCCATGATATGTGTTCGTGTTACAGATCAGCTAATTAAGCAACCATGTCCCAATCTGTGCAGATCACCAGGACCAATATCCCAACCGACACTTCATCATCCATCCAGTTCAATTATGAATTCTTCACAGTCATCGGGCTGCTAAAATTAGCTCAGACGGTGGGTGCTTTCAGAAATACACTTATTACTCATAGACTGTGTGAACATAGGCTAGGGTGACCGGATTAAGAAACCTGGGATATTTTGACTTTTCCATGACTTTAAAAAAAAAGGACAAAAACGGGATATGTGGTTTGCTCTACATACATATTCAATAGTTAGCAATTAGTATATATCTTATTTGAACAAGTTATTTTCCACTTGGAATATAAAACTGAAGTGCCTTCTTTTAAGAAGATGTATTCTTATTTTAAATTCCTACTGAAACTGCACTTCCTTTTAGGCATGATGTAAGGGATGAAACATCACTTTTAACAATTTAATACTTCACAAGCTAAAGATTTCACTGTTAGGAGGAAACCAGCATACCATACAATGAATTTACTTCTCGGAGCAAACAAAGCATATGAATACAACGCAACATTTTTACCGCTTGTTATTAGTTTGAACAGCTGATGCAGCAGTGCTACCCCACACGTTGCAGCATTAATCAGACTGTCAAATTTCAATTTATCGCAGAGAGAGTGCGTTCACAAGAGTTGACAATCGTCACAGCGTGCACATATTCGAACTCGGAATATAATTATTATGATACTTATTTTATACATCAATAGCAGAGCCTTTCACGCATTTTATATTCAGAACGTTCAAAGCTTCTAGAACTACTGTGGCCATGACAATTTTTTTAAAGGGATAAAACGGGATTAGAATTAATAAAAAGAGATAATTTAGCGCCCCGTTCAAGTCTCATGGGGAAAACGAGACCACAATAAAACAAAAAAGGGCAATCCCGTTAAAAACGAGATATCTGGTCACCCTAACATGAATACAAACGAATAACCACTTGTGTCTAAAATATTCCTAGCACCGTAACATTATTTTACCATCAACCATCTTGGTTTACCACGTTGAGAGCAATATTGTGTGATTTCTTTAATGGAGTTCCTGCCTATACAATCCTGTGATAGCTAGAAAAAATAATCCAAAATAAATTATGGCAATCAATAAATTAAAATAAATAAATTAATTGAAAATAAATCTTACCTAGCCCTCAAACTGAGTGCACAACGAACGCAATCCATTGACCACGAATTATTTGCCTAAGCACGACTCTAGATGGCAAAGACTGGGAGCTAGCCTCCAGATTAACCCGTGTGGTGTACGAGTAATATTAAGAGGCTCAGGTGAACTAGAATGCATATTCCCCCCACGCTAGTGCATTGTAAATTTATTGTTTTTTCAGCACTAGTAGGTAAGAAAATAAGGTCGGGTCAAAGGGCTAATTCTCTTCTAATCTTGAGGATACGGTCACAGTAGGCTATTAGTATATGTTCTTTGTCGTGAGATGTTGTGGTGATTATAGCATTGGGTGGGTGATACAATTTATATGCCTTATGCTTTGGCAAGAAATACATATCAACAAAAGGGTTGCAAATTTTTGTCATTCACTTGTGTTTGCAAGAGCCACACAGCAATATCCTGTGGGCTGTAGTGTTCACACTGAAAAAAAACATAGCAATTTGAAATTATTGTAATAAGCCCGAATGGGTAGTAAGACGTGGTGCTAAGAAAATTGTAATTATTATATTTTATACATTATTTTTGATTAATTTATAGAGATAGTAAGAGCTTATCCAACGTGAAAATATTACAAATTCACTATTATTTAGCAATATATTGGGCAGTAAATGTCAACGTAGTTTCACCTCCTTCTATTTATTTATTTCAGCCACCCAGCCTAAATCTTCTACGAAAGCAAACAATAGAGGGACACAAAGGACGGCTCCATCCCGATAATCAAGAAACGATCTAAAAGCTACCTCTTGGCAAGCGTAGATTTCTTCACTATCTTGGTAGTCGCTGAGCTGTCTGAGCGTTAGTCCATCATAAGAATAAATAGTTTAATTAAAACCACCGAATTAATACATCCACGACGGGCACAATCTAAGATCAACCATGAGCCGAACATTTTAGTTAGTACAACTCCTAATAAAGGTAGTCAGCAGCAAGTGTGATAGTTGATCGCGGATACCAATTGTTCAGACTCATGACAACAGTTAAATAAACTAATCAATCACACTTGTGGCTTATTATTAAACTCAACAATGATATATCCCCTAATTGTTCAGACTCACGACAACAGTTAAATAAACTAATCAATCACACTTGTGGCTTATTATTAAACTCAACAATGATATATCCCCTAATTGTTCAGACTCACGACAACAGTTAAATAAACTAATCAATCACACTTGTGGCTTATTATTAAACTCAACAATGATATAGCCCCAATTGTTCAGACTCACGACAACAGTTAAATAAACTAATCAATCACACTTGTGGCTTATTATTAAACTCAACAATGATATATCCCTTAATTGTTCAGACTCACGAGAACAGTTAAATAAACTAATCAATCACACTTTGTGGCTTATTATTAAACTCAACAATGATATATCCCCTAATTGTTCAGACTCACGACAACAGTTAAATAAACTAATCAATCACACTTAGGGCTTATTATTAAACTCAACAATGATATATCCCTTTATTGTTCAGACTCACGAGAACAGTTAAATAAACTAATCAATCACACTTAGGGCTTATTATTAAACTCAACAATGATATATCCCTTAATTGTTCAGACTCACGAGAACAGTTAAATAAACTAATCAATCACACTTAGGGCTTATTATTAACCTCAACAATGATATAACCCCAAATAAAAAGACAGCCCTTAGTAAAATACATTGTTACAATCCTGTCATCCACACGTGGTGGTATTTTATTTCATTACTACGCACTCGTAGGGAAAGTACTCCATACAACATGTCTCTGAGAGAGGTGACTAGCTGCTAGAGTCTGTGCCGTCTACATAATTATATCTAACCTTAGTGGAAGTAAATGAATACGGTGGTGGATCCATAAATGGTTTTCAGAAAGGATTGAGTATGCCTAAAATCTCCTAAAAAGTTTGAAGTCAAAACTGTATTTAGGAATTTCATGCGGATGACACTCACCTATTTCGAAACTTTGATTCGGATTATAGGATCAGATGTNTTATAGGATCAGATGTGTGTAAAAAGGAAACCAGCTTTAGAGTGACGATACCTGTCACAGTTCAACTAGCTGTAACTCTTGAGCTGTAACTGATTGCCTTGATCAAGGATCTACGGCCAAGGTTTTTTGAAAATACCACAGCGCCATAACCCGAGACACAGAGAAATTTAAGAAAAAAACAGGAAATCTGCCAAAGAGTTTTTACTATGGATTGGTCTAGACACGGCTGAAAAGTGAACATACGTCACGGCCATATCACTGGCGTGTTTGTAGGCAGTGGTTTGTTTCAATTCTCAGCGGAAACAGACCATTTTATTTTACTTGGAGTGCACGTTGTTAATTGCTGGGGATTTTCTTTCGAGAGGAAATCGGAAGCCAAAATAATGCCTATGTATTGCAATTAGATTACTTGTGAATTATTACTAGCCTATACATTGAATTCAAAAAAGTAAAGCTCATCAGAAATGATTTGCTAGGGCAGAGATTTTGTTCTGTTTCATAATAAATAGAAATATTCTCTGGAAGTAGAAAGAGGTGTAAAGTCAAAACGTGTTTAGTCAACATAAAACCTTTTGAAACAAAATGTTTTAGCTAATAATGTTTAACTTACCAGTCTGCTCCCACACTAACACGATGTTAATTGCCGTTGTTCTCTTATGTTTCAGATTGTCAACATAAAACCATTTGAAACAAAATGTTTTAGCTAGTAATGTTTAACTTACCAGTCTGCTCCCACACTCACACGATGTTAATTGCCATTGTTCTCTTATGTTTCAGATTATGGGAGCAACGTGCATCGGCTTATCAAGTTACTACTTTCGTGAATACTACCGCGATGCTGATGTCAAAGCTTTGTTATTCCTGTTGATGGCCACAGCGTTTTTCATAACAACATTTTTTCTTGTGTTATCGAGTCTCATCTCAGTATCCACAGCCACCAAGACGATATTCGTGAGTAAAATTTATTAGCAAATTTAAAGTGAAAAAATTTGTTTTTGCAACATATGTGGGTTTAGAACATCACAAATAATATTATAGCTTAATTTTCAAAACGCTTTTGAATGGTTGGCTTATAACTAAAACAGTAATACTATTGTTAAATATATAACTAAGGCTACGTATCATACTCTATATTAATATTATGAAAATATACAAGATGGACTAGTTTACATTACCATTCAATACACCCCACCCCCTTTTATTAATTCCTATCAGTTTTTTTAATCTCTGTTATTGCTTACATATTGAAGTATGATATATTTTTTCAGGAAGTTATCTACCACTTCGCGGCATTCTTTCTGTATATAATTGCTTCAATCATTATGATAGTAGACGTTTCTCAGCGACAGAGGAGTGCTATTTATGACTTAATCCTCGCTGCCTCAGTAAGTATTATAACTTGTCTTCCCAGCATGCTATATTCCACAGCATTTAAACCACAAGTCATGTTTTTATCATTGTGATGGATGTTCAGCTGTTAAAAACAAGGCCAATGGCCTCAATACGTCACGTCCTTTGAAACCTTTATATAAACAATACACTGCAGAAAGTGATGCAGTTCTGTCTTCTATATTTATTGCACACGCCTCAGCAATGTTAGTCTGGCTACAGCTAGTACTTATTTACAAATATTTTCATGATTAAGGTCCATATCTTGCAGACGTTAAAAATGTTTACACTTGTGATAACTTTATTATTTTCGTTGTATAATTCAAAACAAATTTCACTTTCATTATTAAGGTATTTTTTGTTTTCCTCCTTTGTTATTATTGAGACATTGTTATCCTTTTTCCCGACTTGGGGCGACTGGTCGCGTCTAGTCGAAGTGTAGTCTTCGGGTGACACTAGTTACTAGACACCGGTCTCACGGGTCTAGTGGGTGGGGATAAGAAAGGGAGTTGGGGAGAAAACGTAGGCGGGTTGTGGGATGGCTAGGGTATGCAAATAATAGCCCTCAGGGGTTAAAGGGGAAATTGGAGTAGGGGGAGGTCGGGTGGTTGGTGGGAGGAGACGAAGAAAGGAACTAGATAACTCCGAGGTAGGGACACTTGGAGATGTTGGAGTGGAGTGGGGACGTCCGGGGGTCCGGGTGTTACTGTCGGGGTAGTATGAAATTAGCCCTCGAGTGGAGTATTGTTTGGCCGGCAACGTGTTCTTCAGGGTCTTCTCTCGGTGGGCTCTGCCTTAGCGGCGGGTGTAGACCATCCCGGGGAATCGCCGGTGACACGGACAAGCAGATGGGAAGGGTAGAGAGGTAGAAAGGAGGAGTCCCGGCAACACAGGTGTTGTGGTGGGAGGTAGGAGAGAGTCCCGGCAACACAGGTGTCGCGGTGGGAGGTAGGAGAGAGTCCCGGCAACACAGGTGTCGCGGTGGGAGGTAGGAGAGAGTCCCGGCAACACAGGTGTCGCGGTGGGAGGTAGGAGAGAGTCCCGGCAACACAGGTGTCGCGGTGGGAGGTAGGAGAGAGTCCCGGCAACACAGGTGTCGCGGTGGGAGGTAGGAGAGAGTCCCGGCAACACAGGTGTCGCGGTGGGAGGTAGGAGAGAGTCCCGGCAACACAGGTGTCGCGGTGGGAGGTAGGAGAGAGTCCCGGCAACACAGGTGTCGCGGTGGGAGGTAGGAGAGAGTCCCGGCAACACAGGTGTCGCGGTGGGAGGTAGGAGAGAGTCCCGGCAACACAGGTGTCGCGGTGGGAGGTAGGAGAGAGTCCCGGCACACACGAAATTCGTCGATAATTTTGCATAAAGCACCAACTCTCTTTATTGAACCATGGTGGAGAGCGGGGATCCCAAATATTCTTTAGATAATAAGTTCTTCTAGCTCTTTTTCTTTAGTTAGTAGATCATCCAATTCAAAAAACTTCAATGGCATTGTTGATAAGATTTTAGTTTTTTTAATTAACATTGGATACTTAATACTATCATTTGCATATTTATTTGAGTTATTCATAGAGTAACATTTAGCTCAGAAAAGGGTTGTTTTTATTTAAATATATTAAAAAATATATGATGTGTGGTATTTACTTTAATATGCCTTATTAAATCGGAATGAATGGTTCCAGATTCCCTGTTTGTTTTGATGTAGCCGTGTGTTTGTAAAGTCCATATTAAATATTTAAATAATGAGAGAGGGTGTTTATTTCTTGTATTAAAGCTGATGATGTCTCTCTTTCTGTCCACAGATTATCGGTCTGATCAACTCGGTCTTGTACTTGTGCAGCGCCGTGCTAGCAATCAGATCCTACAGAGGTTTGAGCATCTGACTACAGAGATTAACTCATGAGAGCATTCACATGAGGAATTATCTGAATCGCTCACCATTAATGTCTATAAAATAATAGTAATAAAATAATAAAATATAATCAATTTTGACTAAAAAAACAAAATAATTCTGAGAGGCCCTCCCTAAAAATATTGAATTGTAATTTAAATGCACACACTACAATATATCTGTTGTAATCTCGGGTTCTTTGTACTTCTACGAATGGGATTTAAAATAGCCAACGTTGCATCAAAATTTTAATAATAGCACACCAAATGCTGCATCAAGATGATGTGTTTTTTTAATTTGTCTAATATTATAAATGCGAAAGTTTGTGTGTTTGGATGTTTGTTGCTCAATCACGTCAAAACTACTGAACAGATTCGAATGAAACTTTGTAGGTAGGTAGGTAGGTAGATAGGTAGGTAGAGTATGTCCTGGAATAACATATAGGACTATTCCCAACCTTTGATTTTACATTAATTTTACAATATTAATGTTTAAACTTTTCGTATATAAGAGATATTTTGTGATTTTAATTTTACGAGTAAATATGAATGTGATTATATTATTATTATTAGAACTGCGTCTTACTACCCGTTCAGGTTATATTATATATGCGAAAGTTTGTGTGTTTGTATGTTTGTTACTCAATCACGCCAAAACTGCTGAACGAATTCGAATGAAACTTGGTACGTAGATAGAATATGTCCTGGAATAGCATATAGGACTATTCCCAACCTTTAATTTTACAATACTAATGTTTAAACTTTTCGTTGGGCGAAGCCACGACGGGTAACAAACAGCTAGTATATTTATAAAATTGATTTAAAGCACTTGCATCGTTAAAATTTGCATTTTTGGCTTTAAATACTATTTTGTACTAATCAAGATTTTTGGATAGTTAATATATTGATTACATGACTAGGCATTGGTAAGCTGGAACATAATATGTAATTATTATTTTGTTACGTTACTTTGATGTGTGAATTGTAACTTGTAGTTTTTGTTATGATATTGAAAAAGGAGCTGAGTGCACCGGCTAATACTGCGATATTCCCCAAATTAATCCATTTACCTCTTTCGCCTCTATTCTGGCACGATGTCCTAAGAGCCAGGGTCCTGCAAGGTTAACTACATGTGACTCCATGTCCATACATAGCACCAAAGAGCCAGGGTCCTGCAAGGTTAACTAGATGTGACTCCATGTCCATATATAGCACCAAAGAGCCAGGGTCCTGCAAGGTTAACTACATGTGACTCCATGTCCATATATAGCACCAAAGAGCCAGGGTCCTGCGAGGTGACTCCATGTGACTCCATGTCTATGTATAGCACCATAGAGCCAGGGTCCTGCGAGGTGACGCCATGTGACTCCATGTTTATGTATAGCACCATAGAGCCAGGGTCCTGCGAGGTGACTACATGTGACTCTATGTATATGTATATCACCAAAGAGGCAGGGTCCGGCGAAGCAGGGGTGGATCCAGAACATTTTCATAGGGGGGGTCATAATTATAAATAATACGATGTTAGATTTCTGTTTAAAGCCATTTAATAGTTTTTCATTCATATTTGATCTTATGTGTGTTTTAAACCGTGGTCATCCTCTCCAATTAAAATCAGATAGTTTTTATAAATTATTTGGAGTGACACTCCTTCAACCATTTTTTGAAAAATGGTTCACTCTAGAAGCCATGAGTGATCTTCACCTTGATTTTTAAAAAAATTAGATTCTTTTATAAATAATTTTAAGTGTTCCTCACCTAAATTTTTTTGAAATTTGGATGCCCCTCGAAGATATTTAGAGTGATCCTCACCTTAATTTTTTACGATATTCTAAAAGATATTTGGAGTTGTCCTTCCCTAGACATTTTTGAAATTTGGATGACCTTAGAAGCTATTTAGAGCTTTCCTCTGACTTTTTATGCTAGCTAGATGCCTCTAGTCTATTAGTTATTTGATGTGGTTTTTTTCAGCAATTCTTTGACAATAGAATGCATTTAGACGTAATTTGGAGTTTGATTTAAGGCTATCTTTTGGCTTCATATTCGATAATATCAGAGGATTTTAAAAATATATGGGGGTGGGGGTTATTCCAGGGGGGCAGAGTCCCCCACAGATTCCACCACTCTTCTGTCCACATAATCTATATTTGGTATTCGTGGATGAGCTGCTCTAAGGCGATCATTAGTCTACCGTGGTAGTCTACTGTCTCTATGCGAAAAAATGTTCGTTACTTGGTATGCACGTACATGAAAAACGAATATATTTTCCCACACTTGCGTGAGTCGTATCTGACGTTTAATAAAAGTGGACGAATAACGAACGTGTGTACCCGAATTAAGTGGTGTCTGCGCATAAAAGGATAAAAAGTTGTATAATTTATTTGTGTTGTATTTTCTTTCTAAAATTTGAAATTTCATTTTGTTTTTGTATTAGTTTTCTAACTTTCACAGGAGTCAACGGACCCCCACTGAATCCGCGCCGAGGTGACTCCATGTGACTCTATGTCCATGTATAGCACCAAAGTATAGACTTATAGCGATAATTATATTTCTTTAAGATTTATAATCTTAGAATTTGAACAAGAAAAAGAACGGATCACTGCTCCGGATGAAACTCATTGAAGTTCAACCGGGAATGTTCCTTATTGAAACAGGGCTATCCGGCATCCAATGGAATGTAGTTTCAACTACTTAGTTAGAACTGATTAAATCTGCTTAAAATACCTACTACAGTGTTCAAAGATTCAAGTATAGTTTGAGATTTGTTGCTTACGTTACTGATTGTCGATGATTATTACTGATTCTTTTCTGCACTTTTACTTAAAAATAATTACAACTGATATATTACAAATTTATACAGGCTTTGTTCCTCTGAGGCCTGTCAAATTTATTTTAAAATGGTTAAAAATGATTAGATACAGTATTTATAGATACATTACAGTGTTGTGACTTGAAAAATAGACATTGGTGAACAGTTTCAACCGGAGTTTATCGTAGCGTTAAAGTCAATAGCAAACAAATGTACATGGCCTTGTCAATACCGGACTAAATTATTTGGTTCAAGTTGTGAATTAGGCGATTATGAAATGTATTATATATATGTAAAGTATAAAGAAGAAAAAATATATACTGTATATATATTTATAAAGCAGAAAGTGTGTATACCTTCACGCACATTTGTGTACATTTCCTCTAAATTACACCTTCCTAGTCATCACATATGCGTGACCACACCAACTTGTGTTTGTACAACCCGGCGAGACGCGGTACAAAAATAAAGAAGTCTCTTGTATTCCTCCTCAATGCGTTGGAAACTAGTGTTTAGATTCTTATAAAATGAATAGCATTTACAAACTCAACTATGTTTTTAAGATACTTTAAATTGCTTAAAAAATATTTAATGTTAAATTAGCTCCTAGATATATCTCGGT